>UYYG01001163.1:491068-791156 GCA_900625125.1 Dracunculus medinensis
TCCTCCAAAAAAGCGATTTTCCCCCATGGCTCCTGCTGGGCTGACCCATACAATGCCCATATGGGTTGGGCTTACAATCGCATTGGTCGATAAATAATTACATAAAAATTAGTTTATTTTATCCAAGAGCAAATTTTCTCAAAGTTGTTTTCTTGATATGTAAATAAGATGATTGACAAATTTGCGGATTGACAAACGGATTGACAATTTTGTGAACAAAGAAAAGAAGAAAGATTATTTCGTGCGATTTGCATATTGAGTAGTCGACTGCTTAAAATGTGAACAAGCTTTGTTAAAGAAATATTGTTTTCCCTTTTTCTTATGAATTTTTTAAATATTTTATGAATTTTCACCGTATTACTATTATTTTTTCGGTTATTTCCGACAAGAGCATTAGGAAAATGAAAAGAGAAAAGAGTTGAAAAAAATATTAGAAAAAATCATGAAATAATAGAGTACCTCATGAATGAAAGGTACAATAAAGACAGCTTTTATTTTGAGAGAATAGAAGACAACATGAATCTTTCATTCGCCCATCTCAAATCGAATATATATTCCCAAGAGACCATTTTCAGCTATTTTAGGTTTGTTGTGGGAAATGGGCTGGGAATGTGAGAGGAGTTGGATAGAGTTGGATAGAGTTATTCATTGCCGTCGTTATTGCATAGCACTACTGTTAGCCTCATTTATCTACCAAAGATTTTTTTTTAAGAGTCCTCACCATTAATGGTTAAACTCGCTCTGCTGGCTTGTCGCACTGGACAAATATGCCAGGGAGTCGATAGAAGTACAGGTGAGTCGTCAGCATCACTTGGATTAGGTTTATTCCTGCGCATAATAGAATAATAGAACTTGGTATTGGCTCTCCGAAGCACCGAATTAAGCACCAACTCACTGAGCCATCCTATCCCCAAAGATTTACAATTCGGGAATATGTACATACTGCTCCAGTGTTATAGGATTTGCTAATGTTTTCTCTAATATTAACATTTCTTCTCTTCTTATGTCTTTATGTTTATATATTAAATAAACGGTTTAATTACCCAAGTTTAAGGGTTCGAAAATTTGCAGTGAGACATTTATAAGAAGAACGCTGGCCGGTGATATATTTTATATATAGTAATTTTTGTCAGTTAATTTAATTTAATAATTTAATTTTTGTCAAAAGGTCCTGCAGCAGGAAGATTAAACTCTATACAGACTACACATTGGAACGGTTTCTCGAAACATTAAGGAAAATATATGCTGGAAATAGGAATCGCCGAGCCTAAAGAACTAGTTTTTTTCTGTAGAATAAGCCAACAACGATGATGGTAATGGTCAGCAACATTGTCAAGAATGATCAAGAATGATGAAGACCTAGAGCATTTTTAAATTGAATAAGAAGCGCCATCCAACACTAGATTACTTTTCTATAAAAAGTTGAACATTGGAAAAGAAACTACCAAGGGAAAGAACTATGGAAGACAAATCAACCAAAATTCCCGAACAATATCGGGAAAGCGTTTAGACGTCTCTTCGATCAAGCAACAGTTAAGAAGAAATATCATTGAGAAAATAAATTTGACTCCGATAAAATCGAAAAACTGCCGTTTTCTCCATACCACCCAGCAATCGCGCCATATAAAGGTTTCACCGGAATACAAAAAGTGGTCAATATTCTCTTCAATGATCTTTTAAAAAGTTGGAACTTGTTGAATGATTAGACAGGAATACTGAAAATAATTCTCTTAAACGTGATGAGAGGTAATTACAAGTTATAGAGAAGACTTTAATCAAATTGAAATAGTAAGATCGAGATGCGATGCGTTCTTAGGTTGAAAAATTTAAAGACGAAAATGTCGAAGTATGCAAGAAAGTCTTATTTGGACTAATTTCTAGTCCTTTCTTATTGGCGGAAAATGGATATAAGCATTAAATAAGATGAATTCGACATTTCATTTTGAGATTCTGAGAAATATCAATAAAAACAATGTAATTATTGCAGAAGATAAATCTGAATTAATCAATGTGTTAAAAAGTGATAATGAAGATAATCTAAATAACTAGCACAAGTTGAATCCATTAGCTTATGACAGTTACCAGAGTTCGTAGAGGTGAAAGGAGTGGAGAGATTTAAGGTATTTGGGAAACATGTTACTTGGTTTGCATACGTCGTATTTTATGCACCATGCACCACTCCACCCTCCTTATCATATCGCTATTATAACAGATACGGATATAACAGCATCAATGTAAACTGGCAAATATTATTTAATGGAATAATCACAAGTTTGAGGGCCTTATGTAAGATTATTTCGTTTCGAACATCTTATTATTTTAAATAATTTTAAAAAAGAAATGCCTGGTTGTAGTATCTAGAAAAAGAAAAGAAAATTTGAGTGGCAGGCAGAGCTTATACTCCAGAACTGATGCTGAAAGTTTTTAGCAAACTTTTCGAAAATTCGCGAACTCCTTTTGTATAACTAGCATTGAAAGAGCATTAATAAATGGTAAACTATACCAAGGTGGAATGGAAACGATAAAAATTTTCATGTGGTCTGATGGCCGAGTGGCATTTTATTGGCCCTCAACAAAAGGTGACTGGACAGTAGGACGTGGAAATGCTGGATTATTTCTGGAAATTAAAAGATTTTTGAAAGCTGTCGTGCTAACCGTGCACGAATAAAATCGAGAAATAATACCTAATAGTAAGGTACGATGGAGATCAATGGAACTTCATTGTTTCATTGCTTGGAACGTATGATAATGCCCAACTGATCTCAAATTAATGATAATAACGATAACTTCATATTGATGAACCATCACCAGTAGAAAGGGTGCATCATAAAAAAAGGTTGTACATGAACCTTTTTTTTAAAAGAGATTCGCGAGAATCTAAATCGACTTTGACCATTTTTCGTGTTATAAAAGATAAGTTATAAAACTATTTCTAAGAATAAAATTTTATTAATAAAAAAAGGAAGGATATAATCCATGGTTTATGTAAAATTAGTTAGTATTATCGAAGAGGTTATTCCAAAATTAAATGCAAGAATTTCAGACCATCCTAAAATATTGTTCTTTTTTTATTGTGTAATACTTAAGATACTTGAGATAGGTCACAAACATTAAATATTTATTGTTCAATCGATATAAAAACTTGTTTTTAACAAATACAGCAGAATTTGGAGTGACACAAAACAATATTTCATTGGTTTTCTTCTTGTTCTCGAATCGCTTCATCGATTCTCAAGTAGCGTATAATGATGATAATAATGGTGATACTTATCACTTTTATCAGTGGAAGTTATATTATCTGATAGAGCAATTGCTTTGATTGGCATTGAATTTTTTTTCTAAAACCTTTATCAAGTTTTGATCTTAAAATAAATTAAACTAATTAAATTTTTTTAAAAAATTTCAGGTTTATTTCAAAAGCTGTTATATATTTATTAATATATGAACAGAGATTTTTTATTATTTTTGCTTTTTTTTCTCAACGATAAATTTTTTTTATTTCTGTTTTCTATGGATTTTTCTACTCAATAGTTTTATTCAATTATGAAATCTCAGAAGAGCTCAGCAAAAAATCATATTTTGCTATTTTGAATGGTAATTGGAATGGTAATGAAAATGAAGTTTCAACTGAAAATTTAGTATATGCTTTACTTGGGACGTATTAAGCAGTTGCTTACGTTGCTTCAATTAAGTTAAAATGGGATTTTTTCAATGAAAGTATACTTATAAGTCGAAATTTTGGGTGGCACAGCATTTTCGACCTAGTAACCAGTGAACATAGCCAAATAAGAAATGGTGAGTTCTTTTAAATGAAGTCCTCTGCCCATTCATAGTTTTCATCTTATTTAGGCGAAAATATGAATATCATCGAATATCCAATATACCCACCAAAATCATATGAGAAACTGTGAAATGGAGGTAAAGTACCAAAATAATTCCACTTAAAAGAATCACAAGTGTATTGTTATAAGAACAATAAATGAAAATAAATATCAAGCGAGTCGATCATTGACAAGGAAAATACGGTCCATGTATTTTTATTTTTACCATGCATCGAATATTTTTTCTAGTTCTGATTCTGATTCTTTTTTGACAATTCTCTTCGATTTGTTATTTTTTCCATAACACTGCTTTCTCTACAATATTTGCAAGTGCATTGTATACAGTACCTATGTGTATACTAAAATCATGCTGAAGTTTGATGAACTTAATGAAATAAAATCAATTAGAATTTTTCAAAAAATTTCAAATTTTAAATTTTTTAAAAAATTTTAATTTTATGAGACGATTGAGGTAAATATGAAAACAAAAAGTTGCATAAATTTGCAGTAAAAGAAAGGTTTCTTCGATGTCGCCCACCAATTTATTCTAATCGTTTGAGTGGCCGATCAATGGCACCTGAAGAGATTCTGTAACATTATCATTTAAAGCATGTTGTAATATTATAAAAATGATTTATTTTATGGCAAAATATGTCGAAATGTATTGAAATGTATGATTCTGAACATGGAATAATGTATTTACGTTTGATGGAAATGCTAGTAATATGGTTTGCTATTCCGATGAATTCTCATAAAATATCAAATATAAGGGTAAGTAAATATACTTTTAATGATCGATTTTGTCTATATTGATTAATAATTTTTAAATCATTAAAACTATGATTAATGACTAAAATTGCGAATTTTATTTATTATAAGGTCTTGAGTTTAATTTTGGAATTTATTCTCGTTATCAAATACAAAAGGACGTTTTAAAAACTGCTATTATGGTTATCTTCATTAAAAATTATTTATCGATTGAAATTTGAATATTTGGCTGGCGATTTTGAGTTTCTTAAGAAAGTAGATACAAAATCAGTGTCTTGGTCCACTTTAATAAAAGAGCCGAATTCTTGGTTGTATCGTAGAATCTAATAATTTGCTGAAAAAACTGAAGGTACTGAAGGTGGTTATTCATATCTCTGAAATTTGATTTAAGGGACTATTTCAGGATGTTGAGGCTGAAATGGTAACATATCAGGTGAAGCCTTACGTCTCTGGTATACGACTTGTAAATTTACCGAATCAAAATGATTTCATAACCTATTCGTGTGTTTCGCTAGACTTTACATAAATTTTTCAGTTTTCAATTCAAATTACTATTTTCTCCTTGAATTACATTCAATTCTTGTGAAAAAAGGATAGTTAATTAAATTAATTAAATGATTGATCTTTAAATACTAATTTATCGTTAATCTTTAATTCTTTCCCTTGAAAAGACGAATGAGAACCTTATTTTTTGAATCTTGATGAGTTTTTATATGGAAAAATAACCACTCAACCAAATTTAATGTTGAAGCGTAAAAAATATGAAAGACTTATCAATTTCTATTTAGAGAAGCTGGAGAAAGTATAATTTATCCGGAGTCGACTTTACGAGTCGTTTTATTTGGTTATCACCTTGACAGAATTGGAACTATCTCATTAACGACTGATAATTGTTTTAATTCAATTTCGCAAATAACACATTCTGAATTCATCGTTCAGACAATGAAACGAATTGATTTTGTAGCACATTTTGCTGAGTAAATTTCATTTTCTTCGATTATATAAATTCGATTAAACAATTTTAATATCATTTTTACATCAATTTTAACACTAATTGAAATATCTTATAAAATGAGAAAATCTAACCTGCGAATTGTTCAAAAAAGCCAATCGATAGTAAGTAAGATATATCGATAGTAAGATATCTATTAAGATATCTACTTCCATTTATAAAAATAAAAGTAGAAAGATTGGTTGAATTGACCTCATATCCATGGAAATTTACGTGACTTTCAGTTATTATTTAACATATTTAACATAACATTTATTCCAAACACGTAAAAAATCGAATAAAGTAATCACTAAAGTAAATTTGCTCGTAAGTAAATCTCATTTTTTGTTAAAAAATTCATAAAAAATGAAGAATTAGAAAATTAAAATAAAAATTATATAAAAGAAATACAGATCAGATGCACCTTATCGCATATGTTATAAGGAAAGGATTAGCAGTAAAGAATCAAGCGAAGAAGAAGAAGATATGATTATGGTTCGATATTGTTTTTTTTACAAAAAATTTTATATTATTCCCATTCCACGTAAATGGGCATTTTGCTGCATGAAAAGCAATATTCTCTTCCACTGTCAACTATATGTGGTTTTTGTATCGATAAGTGGTGTCGGTAATCTAACATTTGCAATTTTTCAATTATTACGAGGATAGAATCATGGATGAAAGCATTGAAAAGAATTTACATCCAATAAATTTTTTTTTAAAGAGCCCTTCACAATTTCTGGTTATGGAATAGTTAGTGGGTTATTGCTTTTATTTTGGAGCGATTATGTTGTTGTTCTAGTCCCTGCCACTTCCAATAAATCAGATTTAATTTTGCCAAAAATTTTCTTGATATACGTGTTCAATGAGAAGCATTAATATAGATATTCTTATTTCAATATTTCAGTTAGATGAAATGAGAACGTGGATCAGTACAGAAAAACCGACCAGAATTTATTATTTACCTATTTACTTGCAAATAGGCATAATTTTTGTATTATTCTGCATGTCCGCTCTGTTTTCGGGTCTAAATCTTGGCTTAATGGCTCTATCTCCTCAAGAACTTTTACTTATTCAAAAATCAGGTAAATCTTAAATTTTTAATTTTAAATTTGAATTTTTTTCCCACATTTCCATTTTTTGATTCCCTTGAATCGGAAAAATAAATCATTAATTTAAACATCTTACGCGAGATTATTGCCAGACGAAGCGAGATGTGTCGGTGGATTCGAATCCAAGCCTCGATTCTGGATGGCAGTTACCTTGCCACTAACGTTTAAATTGAATTTCTTTTCTTCAACACATCAAGCTATTTCATTTATAATTATTTGACGTTTTCATGGTCTTTTGATTGTTTTATGATCGGAAACGGAACGAAAGTATGCTGAAACGATTTTACCGGTCCGACGATCCGGCAATTATCTTTTATGCACAATTCTTATTATGAATGTTGTCGTGAACGCTGCAATATCCATACTATTTGAGGATATGACGAGCGGGATATATGCATTTATTATAGCATCGTTTGGTATTGTTGTTATTGGAGAAATAATTCCTCAAAGCATCTGTGTTAAGTATGTTTTCAAGTTTGAGCCTTTTTTATTTATTACATTACGACTCCATATAAGTTGAGTTGATAAATATTTAGACCACAAAAAAAAGATTTTTAAATTTCAGAAAAGGTTTGGCAGTTGGTGCTTATACTATTTGGTTAACGCGTACATTTATGATATTAACCTTTCCTTTATCATATCCGATAAGCAAAGTGCTCGATGTTTTCTTAGGTGAGGAATCCCCCGTCTATGATCGTTGCAAGTTAGTGCTTCATTATGTGGAATTTTGCCTATGCATGCGAAAAATTTAATATCTTAATTTTAAGACCAACATTTTGATTAGATTAATAAACTTGATGAAAATGACAAAAAGCGCCGAAAATGAAGAATTGGCAGATGATTTAAAGATAGCTGTTGGTGCAATGGAAATCTGTGATAAAACAGTTGGCGATGTTCTTACAAAAATTGAAGTAAATTATAAAATCACACTTTCTGAGTTGAAAGTTATGAGAGTAAAGAAAAATAATTTAAAGTGAAAATCGTATAGAGATCATTTTCTCTATTATCATAATACTTATACGATCAAAAGCCTTTCATAAAATTTTATTGTCATTTATGCTCGATAAATCTATTAAAAGCACCAATTGTTTAAAAATAAATCCTTCTTCATATATATTTTATTTTATTTTAAGTAAATATAATTTTACATTTTCACCTCGCATATTTCTACAGGATGTTTTTATGATACCAGAAAGTATGCCTCTGGATGCTGCTAATATTGCAGCGATAATTCGTCGCGGATATTCAAGGATACCAGTTTATAAAGTAATCATTTAGTATTTGACCATCATTCTTCCTTCTTGGTGGACTTATGATTTTTCTTATTCTGATAAATTATCGTTTAGTAATTTTGGATTTATACCAAAAAAAAAATTTAAAAATAAAAAAATGATGAATGGAGAAAAATGATTGCTTCAATTACATTAAAAAGTAATTAACGTAAATTATATAAGTTTGCAAGTTTATATATATTTTTTTCATTATATGTATATTTTCATTTTATTTATTGAAGGACGACGATAGAAATCATATTGTTTCACTACTGATGATAAAAGACCTTGCTCTCATAGACCCCCGCGATAATTTTACTGTTCGAACAGTTTGTGATTTTTATAATTATCCGCTAAGATTTGTTAACAATCAGTCTTCGCTACGTTCGATGCTTGAAGAGTTCAAAGAGGTTTTCCGTTGATTTTAAAAATTTTAATCCTTTAAAAATTTTATTGACTAAAATAAAAATAAAATTTCTTGTCAAATTATTGCCATTTAAGAAGGGGAACCCAAAGTTCTTGACTTTCTTCATCGTTGAGGTTCAGAACTTTCAATTTACTTCGTCTTTTCAGGGAAATTATCATTTAGCAATTGTGGAGAGCGTTTATACCATATATGATCCAAAAACGGGAGAACGTCGGAGAGAGTTACTGGGCATCGTCACTTTAGAAGACATTGTTGAAGAAATCTTACAAGCAGAGATAGTCGATGAAAGTGATGCTATCACTGATAATGTCTACAGGTCAAGGCGAATTTATAAAAAAGTATATTAAAATATGATTTTCTCGTTTCATTCAGATAATTTTTTCACATATGTGATGCCCTGAAGAAATTATTTCTGCAATTATTTTAAGGATCCAAATATCACAAAAATTCTCGCACATGAAGAATTTTCTAAAGAACTATCATTAGCAATGGAAAGAATGGTGATTTATTGGCTAAAACAATCACATTCTATATTTGCGGACGAATATATCGACCATAGAGCACTTTCCTCTTTGCTCAGAAGAAATATCAAACAAGTATACTTACCACAGCCGTACTTTCGTGTCCTCTAAAATGTCCTTTGTAATATGTAATAAATGAATGGCGCTTTCATTGATGCCGACCAACATGATTTTTGATATAAGCTGGTGATATAGCTTTAACTTTTTTTTAGGTTGATCTCTCGTATTCACCAAGGATATTTGGCAATTTAGTCTCAAAAGGTGATCGTGTGCATTTGTATCATTTTAATAAACCTTCGCATAGATTTATAGTGATCATCGAAGGACGAGCTATTGCAAGTTATGGAAATGTAAGGAAGTTTTTATCCCAACCACCCCTGCATAATAAATCTTTATTCACCTGTTTATCTGCATTCTGAATTCCCATTTCTCTCTTGCTGCAGCAAGTTCTCTACCAGTCCAGCTCCCACTATGTCTCTGACTCTGGTCAATGAAAGGAAGAGAGTTTAGCTGGCCAATGATTGGTTTATGACAACATCGTTCAGATTTTATAGTTTTACAGTTTAGCAATGTCAACTTTTCATTTTCAAACATTAACATTAGACTTCCCGAAAAATTAAAAAAAAATTTAGATGGAATTTGAGACGGGCCCATGGAATTCGTATGGTTACGAGATACTTGATCAGTTAGATGAATTAATTAGTGGCGAAACGAGCGTTGATAAATTATCTATGAGTGATTCCATACAATTTATTCCTGATTTCGATCTTTATGTCAATGAATTTTGCCGATTTTTGCAAATCAATAGCACGTCATATCTGAATGCTTTTGAAGTTACAAAAATTGCGCGTGCAACTCGGTTCGGGTTATTTTTATTTTTTGTCTTTCGCCAGTTTTCCTGAAAATCATCTCTTTAAGTTAATATGGGTTTCAGAAAGCTATTAGGATCAAATCGAACTTTGACCGCCCTGAAAACTTCGAAGCGTTTGGATAAATCAGGCTTTCCTCGTGGAGTATCAGAAACAATTTTAAAACAATTAGTAATAAATATTTTCATTGTCTATGGTCGAACTTCATAGTAATTTATACGATGCTTATCAGCTAATTCCGAATCTATCATAAAACAATTTTTTTCTATGTATAAATGTCGATAGTTTGTGTCCCTTACTGAAATTAAAGAAAGCATTTTTGGCCGCAAAGTATTTATTTAATTTCGATTTTTGGTGCAATTAGAAGTACTAAAACTGTTTAACAGGTTCCGAAGACTGCATTAAACGGCATCTTATCTTCTGATATACTCACAGCAAAGCGGCGATCAAATAGCGATTCGATTCACGTTTTTGATGCTCGAATCAGTGAACTTCAAAAAATTGAAGCAGTGACGAACGTATAAGATCAATTCTTTTGAAAAGCACTTTTCAAACTGCATTCTTGTATTTTGTTTTTTTGAGATTTTGAATTCTTCACGTAAGATCAACTTCGAATTAATTGTTTAATTTTTTTATATTTTCATTTTTGTGCTGCTTTATTTTTTTTAAGAGTCACCATTATTGGTTAAACTCGCTCCACTGGTATTACAGGGTTGATTGTGCATTCAAATTTTTAACTGTATCAGTCGCACTGTCTCAGTCAAAATACTAATTTGTTGTCCTCGCTTTCGGTGCTATTCCACAAAAAGGCCTAGATAATAAGATATAAATTCTTCCTGCGGCGTAATCAGTGGAGATGTTTTGTCACGATGTTATCAATGCAGATGGTATCCGAGGGAAGCTGGATGCAGTCATGCCTCTATCTATTGTCCAATTGGCTGGTAAGTAGGCAATATTGGTCAACGGTAGATAACTTCACCTCCTCTCTCATTGGTCATGTTTTGCAGTCATCTTTTATATTACAGCTGCATACTAGATATTACAGACATACTACAGATGCACCTTTATTTTGGGGTTCATTTCGCAACAAAAAGAAGACTCTCCAGATGCCAGAAAGTACTTCTATCTACAGCTATTCGAACTGGAGTTTGCCTGACCATTAGAGAGAGGATGCAATTGAAGACACACCGTTGAATTTATAGAAATAGCAATCTTATCGCTGTTTCTACGACGAAAAAAGTCTCGCCTTATTTATCGATTTGAAGACCAATTTTCATAGTTGTTGTTGACACATGGTCTAATATTTTCTTATGCAGTTCCTCTTATTCATGTAAATGTCAATAGTCAATGAAGAATGAAGAATTTTAAAAAAAGAGAATAATTTTTCCAATAAATAGAAAATATTGTGTTATATTAAGGATAAATACGATTTTTCAAAGATGCATTCTATTTTGATGCACATTTGGTAGTTAATGACTTAAAAACACCGAGTTGTTACTTCTACCAAGACAAAACACAATTTTTTTTACAATATTCAATTTTTCTTTTTTCATAGGTCCTTTCATCAAAAGTGAAATCCAGGTTGCACTCCAGACCTATCAGTAAACATCCAGTGAAGCCAGTCAAACTGAAATATTCAGTTTTTTTAAAACTAAGATCTTTGTTTTCAGCGAAAAGCATATCATATTGCAAAGAATTGATGGCAACTTTTATTTATTACCTCATTGTTGTTCGTTTTTTTCATCATATTTTACTTCGACATCCAGAAGTAATAGGACGAATTATTATTATGACTCCTCTTTTTCCCCTTTTACTTTTGACAACTGCCTCTAAATCTCCTTATCTTCCTTTATCATTTTAATGCACTAAAAAGGGAAAATAGCACACAATAGCATAGTGGATAATGGGTGGATTGTTGTTGAAATGCAATAATTAATCCCCTGCTTCCGATGCTAAGCTGTTTTTAAAAATTCAGGATGGTACTAGTGACTTTCCAATACTTCTAGCTAAATGGCAGAAATTTCTAATATATTTACAGCTAGCGGAGCTAATCTAATCAATAATGGATAAAAATGTAAAAAAACATGCCTAAATTTATTTGAGAATCCTAGAATATTGCCATATAGAAAATTGTTTAAATAAATTTAAATGACGATTTGCCTATGTTATTTGGTTTGTTCCTAAAAATTACGGAAGTGCAGCTACAAACTATGAAATATAAAATTAGGACAATGATAAGTTAGAGTTCCAGTACTTTATTATCGGCTTAAGCTTAGACCTTTATTTAAGAATTTTATTTTTTTTTAAAAATTCTTATTTTTGTTTAAAAAATTCCTTACGTAGGTTTTTATTACGATGCATTAACTTTTTCGGTTCCAAAAATAATATAAAAGATTATATTATATTTTTGCAAAAAATATTTGGTTGCCATTTTATAGAAATTTTTCTTCAGTTTTTCGAATGCAAAGTTTTCTGAAAAAAAAATCTGACGTTATAGCAGATAATCAACAACAAATGAGACGATATTTCAAGGCTTAAAAAAGAGAAAAAATGGATAAGAAATTTGCTGCGCAATACATCTACATTCAATAATTCAATGGAATTAGTTTTTTATGCGTATATCGCGTAAAGCACCGCAATTCTCTTTCGAATAATTAGTAAATTACTATATCAACAGAAATTGTGTGTTGAAAATGTTATCATTACCCAACATAATTTTTGGCTAGCTTAAGGATATTAGAATGAAACTACTTTGCCATAAGAGCACTTGAGAACAGAAGCGTTTGGCCCCTCACCCATTTATTGTCTCTCAGTTAAAAGCAAATTTACTCTCTCAAGAGTCAGGAATCAATGAATTGGTGTTAGCCGATTATATAGAAAATTATATAATTTTTATCCTTCCCATTTTGCGAGTTTTACAACACATTAATTATTAAAAAAGCTAAATAAATTCGAAGAAATCGATTCAGTATTTTCTAGCGTTCATTTCACAGCAAAGCATATCTCGATAAGCAATCTTCATGGCTTCTAAAATTTTATCTTTATTTACAATTTTCTTTAGTGAGTGAGTAGGAGGCGTTCACAGTTACCAGTAGCTTCATCTGTTAACTATTAATATGGTTTAAAATCCTTGCCAGAGAGCTACTTAGCAATAGAAATATAAGTGATCGCGAACGCCAGTCAGCTATTTCCTTTTTCTTTATTTCGTAAGGATTTTTCTTCTCAACAGTATAATGGTTAAAAAACTTATCTGTACTTTTATAATCCTTATCACGAAATTAAAAAAATTATTGAGATCAATTTGGCTTATCTATTCCTAAAAATTATAAAAATCTACATTTGACTATAGGAATAACTCACTTGTTGAACTAATTTTATTTATTGATGCCAGAACAATATTCAGTACAATTTTTCATTTTTACTGATTATTCTTTTAATTAGTTTTTTATTTAATTGCATTAATATTCTAGTGCCACTCATTATTATTAGGTTATATCATTATGTTATTAAATATTTAATTAATATTTCACTGGACTTTTTGCATATCATTTTATTATTATTTTTTTTTTACAATAAGTAAGCTAAAAATATCATGCAATAAAGCGCAATGAAAATTTTTCTTGAAAATATCAACTTTGCAGATAAATGAATGAAGAAAGGACATATCGAAAAATTAGTAGATTTCCCTTGATAAAAAAGTTAACTATTTTGATATTTGATATTCATGATTTGAAAATTCAAAAAAAAGTAGCTTATATTTAATATATTATATTATAATGCAAGCCGATAATTTCGCAAATTTTTGAGCTTTAAGAGCTTTTCAGATGAATCGGGTGCTTTGATTGACTCGAATTGAAAGTTGGAAAAACCGAATTAGCAAAATTTGAACTGAGATTTGAGAAAATTTGAGAATCTGAATAACCATAAATAATCGAGTCGATCTATACGGCTGCCTAGCCTTTTGACTTCTTTGAGTCACATTAGGTGAAGAGGAATTGTCTTGGACCGTGCACAAAACATTACATATGTATATGTACATAATATGTTAATATAGAAAATGGCTTCACTTATTTTTTACATATTTTTTTTCTAAAATTAGAAGAATGCAAAATAAACTAGCGGGGTATTCGACCTTATCTCATTCCATGATATTATTGCGAATTTCAGTGAGCTCTCACGCTTCCGGCTGGTTGCATTATTGTTGCTTCTGGAGACGCAAATTGGGCACCCTTGGTCTATACAATAAACAACAAAAGTAAGATCGCTCAATATCCCAGGAATATACGAAATCTATGGAATTCATAATATTCCATTAAATTTTTCCTAAGAAGATTGCCGCCACTGCATTTATTTTTCTTCTATTTTATTTGTATTTTTTCGACTTTTTGTTTTTAATATATTAAATAGAAATTAAAACGAAATTCTTATTCTTTCCAACCACACCAAGTTGGTTCATTCCATGAATTTTTCAAAACGTCATTGTTATTTCATTTAATCAGTAAACGAAAAGCCCCATTGCCTATAAAAAATAAATCATTGGTTATTCAGAAAATTTAGTTTATTAAATTAAAGTTGTTCTACTGAACAATTTTTATTATTTTAATTAATACTTTATAAAATCTATAATCTATAATTCGGATGGTAACGCCATTAGATCCATACTTCTCGGGCGAAATTTTGCTAATACAGCAAGTCTGATCAATCTCTTGAGTCATTAAGTAATGGAGCAATTTATTACTCGTTATTTTATTAGTTATTTGCTTTTAAAATATTATATAAGAAATAAAGAATAAGAATTTCGTATATATCTATTTCTAAAGTTGAAGGCATATGTTAAGTCGTGTAAAATTTTATTTCCATTATGGTAGAATTTGTTTCTGAAATTGTTCCAGAATTGTCAGATTTTTTTCAAAATTTTCATATGGAAATTTGTTCCATATCGTAGTTTTCAAAACAATGGAATGCTTTTATAAAACTTTTGTAAAAATTATTTTTTTTCTCCTTACATCCATCAATCAAAATAAATTTCCTTGGCATCATATTCCTTCAAACGATTTTTTTCATATTATCTTTTTCAATATAGATATGTTTAAGTGTATTTGCAAGAAATCCTTTTATTTCTACTGGTGAATCTCTTATTTACTCGGAGAGTTTTCGCAAGGCTGAGTTTAGATGATCTGGAAACCCGTTTAGATGTTGCAGAACTGCTTGTATTTATTTATTTATTTTGCAATTCAACTTTGAATAAATTTTTTGCAGCAGTGGTCACTTTGGTGAAAATAACTTTTTGAAACGAAAATTAACCAAGCATCAATTAATAAAAAAGATATAAAAAGATATAAGTTATAATAAAGTATGAGCCAAAAAAAACTGAAAAATTAAATCAAATGAAAAACATTAAAAGTGAACTACTGAGTTTTAACATTGAACGTATAATGCAAGTGCAAGTGCTCGGATAGACTAGAAATTAGCAAGACGATTACAACTAACGGGATTCTATCATCAATCAGGCTGCAAAAAAAGAATGTCCACATTTACCGACAACTGAAAGCGAGCGGCTGCTGTGGTAGAAGTTTTTTTGATTGATATGAATTAATCAACTAGAAATTTTTGTAATTTTTTTGATCTCGAAAAGTAACCGCTTAATTTTGTTAAAATTTAGTTAAATTATAAATAAATGTTTAAAAGAAAAGTAGTCAAATTCCGTTACTTAGTAAGTTTGTGAATTAGCAAACTTCGTAAGTATGTGTAACTTATATTTATTTATTGAATAAGTTACTAGAATGGTATATTATTTCGATGGTTAAAGTAAGCTTCGATTTATCTGAAAAGCCGTCATTACAAGTAGTAAATTTGGAGGCCCACCTGTATTTCTGTCCTTATTTTCATTCTCTGGCGAAGGATCCTAATTGCCAGTGGCAGGTTAGCCAAAGCAGAAATGGAGATAACCGTTAGAAAAAAATTTCTGCTTGCGTGATATTTTGACAAAACGAGGTTTCATAAAGCATTCGACAATAAACGATTGAGATATTCATGAATTACTCAATTTTCTTTTCTTTCAGTTTTTTTCAGTATTCATTGATCGATAGAAGCTGTTTAAGAAATTCACTCTTCAATCTTATTTTGCAAAATTTTTTTCTGTTTCATGTTTGATGCAAATATTATATTATTTTTCTGTAAATGCTCTTAATAATTATTATAATAAAATTTTAAAAAAATTTCTGTGACATATTCCTAGGACTCATTATTTTTGATGAAATGCCATAAAATTTAGCTCTTCTTCTCCTCTCTTTATGGATATTCCATAGGCATATTTAAGAATATTGGTAAATATTATTTGACTGCTGTGGCGATCTTTAGGAACTGATTGTCCAGACTAATCATTAACTGCGCTCTTTTATTTATCATTGCGATTCCATTGAAATTCTCTTAATAATTCTTACTCTCTCGTACGACTTGAATGAAAGGAATAGAAAATTAGAAATAAAACAATTGAAATAAGGTGGGATAACTGTGGTGATAAGTTGATGAAAAGCGATCAGTACAAAGGCGATGATAATATTCAAGAGGAAAACACATTTCATAACTCAAAACACAACACACATTTGTTACACTCGATTAACAGTGAAGCGTTTCGTTTCCCAGGGCAAACAGACCTCTGCAGCATTTTTCATTTTCCTCGATAATTATTGCTTTAAGTTTTCAGAAAACCCTTATCAAAATTATGTGAATTTATTATATAAATGAATTATAAAAGCTTTTGCGCATTTTTTAAAAAAGTGCTCCTGAAATGCTCTTAATAATTCTTATAATAAATTTTTAAAAAAATTTCTGTGACATGTTCCTAGGACTCATTATTTTTGATTTTGATATTGTTGATGAAATGCCATAAAATTTAGCTCTTCTTCTCCTCTCTTTATGGATATTTAAGAATATTGGTAAATCCATATTAAATTGATTCTTTTTTTCTTTTTGAAACCATAATCATAAAGTGATTGCATTATCAAACCTTATATATCATTGATCAAATCTTCTTTCGAAAAAGATAAATGATTTTTTGCTTATCTACAAAGTATCATAAGGCAGCAGGATAAGTTAATATAAATTCTCGAAATTTTTCTTAAAATTATAAACAAATTTTGACAAAGAATTTTATAACTTTTTTCACTTTCTTTTGCTAAAAAAATTTGTGATTAATGAATAGCGATTCACTGATCCTCATATTTATTTCACTCTTAATATTTCAGATTTTCCTTTATTTCTGTAATATTTTTCGTATTTAAGGCTAAAATTTTTTCGTAGTATAGATTAAATTTTGTGAAAATTTTATGTGGCTCCATTGATCATGGATGAAGAGTGAAATAACTATCTCATTTATCTCTGAAGAATAAGGAATTCCTGAAAAGCTTGGATAGTCAAAAATGCTTTGCCAGAATCATTTTTGTCAGCTGTTGAGCCATCATTGCTTAGGATAACTTGTTTTTTCTCGCCTTGGTGCGTTAAGCTTAATTAACATCTATTCGATCAAATACAATTTTTACAAAAAAGATACTGTAGAAATTATTCAAGCGTAAAGGATTTAAACGTCATTAAAGGATCTTTTTTGTCAATATTTTCTTCATTTTCTTTAATAAAAAAATATCCACTGATAAGGTTTAGAACTGACGAAATACGAAAATGCTCTTAATCACGATTTAATTTTTGCTAATTTTTGGTAAATCTGATATTTCCACCAATATTATTTTAGCATTGCGATGGCACCGCCGGCAATTTATGGAGAGCCAAAAATTACCCATGAAACAACGTCAGGGAGTGTTTTTCTTGATGTAGTAGTTACAGGTAAGATTATTTACTATGATTAACTTGTTTGTATGTGGAACAACTGCTCTTCAGATTTAAAATTACCTAAAATTGGAAAAAAAGAAACATTCTCATTATATTATAACTTTTTTTAAAAGTGCTGCTTACTTTATGTGCTAGCCAAAATGCATATTAAATGTCTTTTCATGATTAAAATAATTTTAAAATAATTTTTAAAAAATTTGAAGGACAAACATAAAGATATTTTCTTTTATTAAACCAAAAAAAAATATTGATGAACCAGTTTTGTAATTCTTCGGACATTATTCTTCAGATTTTTATATTTATGTGTCTCATTTAATCGAAGTATTTTTATTTGATGAATAATTTTGCTAAAAATAAAGAAGAATAAAAATAATTAAAGAAAGATATTTGCAAAAAAAAATTTCATTCATATTTCAAATTTCGTTTTATGGAAATGAAGTGTTAGGCCTTTTCAACTTTTCTGATCTTTTATTAAAGTTCACTGTGGATTTATATGATTTTCACTTATTTATACCATAATTCATAAATCCTCATAATATGTAGAATACTATGTAGAATAACTCTGTAAAATAGTTTATTCATGCTTTCTAATATGATTTGGATTGAACAGTTTAATATTAATAAATTTTTGAAGCATTGTTATTAGGGCCTGAAATAAATACTTTCTCCCTGAGTTTTTTCTAGGAGCCGACCCAACAAAAACTAAATGGTTTTTCGGCGATAAAGAACTTGATAAAAGCGAAACTTATGTTTTCTCAACGAGAGATGAAGGTGGAAAAAGAATATTATTAAGATGCGAAATCAAGGTGAAATATGATAGATTTCAAAAAAAAATTTCTGTTCTTCTTTTGCCGAAATAAAGCAACTGCCTTTCCCATGTTGTAAAAATGAAGTAAAATTACGAATTGACGGCCTTAAAACTGCACAAACTGAAGTACCATTTATCCTCATCTTTATTTGATCGTTTAATTAACTGGCGATGACGGCAAACTTTCATCCTTTTACATTATTGATGTTGTGATAAATATAGATGTTGTCATCAGTTACCTTTCTATTTTAAAAGCACTCAATATTTTAGCTTTATTGATTATTAGGATGAGGACTGTTCACCAAGGAATTATTTGGAAATAAAAGCAGTATAAGCGGCTCATTAGAATCGCCCATATTTCACTTTTGATGAAAAATTCAATCCCACCTTAGTCGAAAGCCATTCGATCGTTGCATGATGCCTGCATAATAGCCGAGTAGATGGATAGTGTTTTAGGTTATCTTGAGACACAGACTTCGACCCGCAGTATATACGTGTTATTAAAAATGCGGATAATGCTCATGACTCGCCTATACTTTTGTTGCTAAGTAATTTCCGTGCAGAAATATCTAACCACACTCCTAGTCAATCAGACGTGATGCTCAATTCGTTCATCATTACTTCATTACTTCGTTTATCATTACTTCAAATTTGAACTCACTAGGTGCATAAAATCACCTTGATTTTCGAGTATTTTTCAGCATTTCGATAAAGCATTGGCGGGAGAGTATAAAGCAAGATTTTATAGCAGTGATGGAGAAAATAGCGCTTTGTTCAAAGTACAAGCTGGAAGTAAATAAACTTTATTTTTTCTTATTTCTCAAATCATAAAACAAAAATCAAAAATATTTACAAAAGGGATAAAGATAAAATAAATGGCAAAAAAATTTTCGAATAATTTAAAATAAAACTTAAATAAAGATTGGATGGCTGAATGAATAAAATAGCAGAGCAGAAAATTAAAAAAAAAAATTTAGAAATAAAAACGAGAAAATTTTAAATCCTTTTGCTTCTAGAAATTTTTTATAAAAATTTAAAAGAAATAAATAAATAAATGCAATATTTGCTAAGATATATCATTTAAATTCAATAGAGATAACAAAATTTATATTTTATACTTATCTTTTATATCTATATCTTATATCTTAAATTTATATCTTAAGATCTGATTGATTAACGAATATATCTACCTTTGATCCTTGACGAATATTTGTCCTTGAAAGCGATCCTTGTATAATTATATAGTTATTAATATTTCTTCCTAATATTTCTTCTTTGGTCAACTCCATTGACTGCAAGGTTAATCCGCCAGGAATTCCACTGGAGGATGGAAATTGAGGATATGCGAGTTTTTCCACCTCCACCCTTTCACCTACAGTAGCCTGGAATAGAACTCAAACTTTTTCATTTTGATTTTAATATATTATAATATTTGAAATATTTGACGTCACTCCCTTCGTTAAAAATTGCATTTTTTTGAGGAAACTTATGTATTATGAAATATTTACCTCGTGATTGGGTTTAGTTCATGACTTTTTATGCAATGAGGAATTTTTTCTGCTTGGAAATAGAAATGCACGTGAATTTCTAGCATTATTCGAATTTTTTAATGATTAAAATACTTCTGTGAACGAACTCGAGTCCCTTACTGTTAAGACGAAACTTGGAAGTATGCAGCAGTTAACATTGTAGTTCATTGTAGATCGTTCAAATCAGAGTTAAAGAATTTAAAAACCTCAAATCTAATTTAAAAATTTAATAGATAAAGAATTTCAACATTATCGAGCAAAAAACGAAAGCAGAGTAAAGGAAATTGTTCATTACCTCTGAAATTGGTAGTTAGGCAAATCATCAATGAGCCATAACCATTTCGTAAAAACAGCAGTCAATTTCAAGTTTTTTAAAGAAAATGCAAGCTTAATACATTGAAAATAAAGATTTAAAAAAAATTTAGATGCACCAGAATTTCATGACAAGCCACATATTGTGCAACGTGATGGTGGTAATATTATTGTTATCAAAGTTAGAGCAAAATCGCCTTTAGAAATGAAAGCAGAGTGGTTTAAAGTAAAAATTTTCTGTAATTATTTTCTTAACTTATTTCCATAACCTAATGAGTTAATTATGCAGCATCAGTAATTATATAATTACTATTGCTCCTCTATTTTGCTATAGCTGTTAAGAATAACTCGTAATTTAAAACTATTTATAGCAGTTACATATAATTAAGCTCGCGATATCTCCACTCATCAATCTGTATTTTTCTTTTTTTATTCTGGTAGCTCGCATTACTGATTTGGCTAATTCCGCTGGCGCCGATTACAGTAAAATATTTCCAAGTATGTCTGATGCGATGTCTGAAATTAATTGAAGCCAATCGCCTAAGTCCATATATCGCTGGGACGCCTCTATCCAAAGCTTGATTAAGCCCACACCTTTTTGACTGACGTTATCCATCAGAAAACGTTCAGTAATGTCGTTCTCAAAAAAGTTTTCAGATATTAACTTTATTGAACGAAGATGGATGCTGTCAGATATCTTTTGCAGTACATATCTAAAATGGTCAAAAATTTTCCTCACATTTCTGCTCTTCCTTTTTTTTTTACTCCTTCTTCACATTTCTCTTCTATTCCCATTGGTCTTGTTTTGTAATGTTGTTTTGTTAATGTTTTGGAAAGGAAAAAATTACTGGAGTGAGTTTTTATTCTTTTCATCCTTCGCATGACCAGATAATAAAAGAGCGGATTTCAGTATAATTGGAATCCGACATGTCTTTAAATAAAGGAATTTCTATATTGACTGGTATTTTATTGACTGGTATTTCGGTGTTAACATCAGAATGAAGGTCAATTTTTGTTTCTGACTTCTGGTCTAATGCCTGTTGTAATACTGTATCAGTACATTCGAGGTCTGCAATGCTATTCTCTGGGCACCTTTTGAGTGCTGGCGAGCAGTGTTCATAACCTAGTCTATCGTTTAGTCGAAAATTGCAAGAGAAAGAATACAACTTTGGTGCCAGGTTGTGTGACAAAAGATTATATCAATTCAATATAGGCGCACATTTTTGTTAGGATGAAAAGATTAATCAGCAAAAAATTAAGATTTCCCTTATCTGAGATAAAATATTGCCATAATTCATTGCCGAATTGCTTTTTGCTATGAAAAAAAGCAGTTAGAATGCAACATTTTCTGAATTCAGTTCATTTTCTGGTTTAATTTTAGGCTCTTAACAATTTTTCAGTTAATCTTTTAATTAATTGTTTAGTTAACATAAATTGCTCAGCAATATTTGCGAAAAAATTTAGGAATTTTTCCCTCATTTAAGTACTGCTATAAGCCAATGAATGTCGTTATAATAAAATCCTTCAAAACTGTCTAGAAATATATAATAGATTCATTAAACTTTGTATAATAGATTTAAATTTGTTAATTTATGTTCAAAGCCTTTGATTTCCAGCAAAGCAATTTATAGGATGATAAGCCTCTGAAAATCACTGATCGAATAAAGATGATAACGAAGAAAGATGATAAGGACAAGGAAGGGTATCAATTCTTACTGGAAATACATGGCCCACAGAAAACTGATGAAGCAAAATATAAATGCGTAGTAAAGAATGCTGAAGGACAAAACGAACAATCGCTCAATTTGTGTTTCGATTAAACGTGTTTTTCACGCTAGCATTATATCGCATTTTTGTTTTGTTATATGGGTTTATTACAGGATGAATATTTTTTGAAGAATATAAGAAAAGAATGAAGCTAGCCAAATGGCTCTTTCTTTAATCATATATAAGTGAAATTTTCCTAAATATGAAAATTATCAAATATCGAGGTAGCAAGTGATAGCGGTTTAATTTAGCTTTTAAAATAAGGCAATCGTCATCGGCTTAATTTTTTTTCACAATTAATAGCTTCAAAACAAGAGCTGTATCCTAAACTGTAAAAAGAAATAAACTCAGTTTTCTCAATTTTCTGCCAATTAATTAATGCTCAAATGAATTTCATTTCTGCAGAAAGTTGAATCCTATTATTTGCAAAGTTAATCTTTATGAGAAATTCTTCGATAAATGAGCAGTGGAATGGATTTGAAATTTAATTTCAACACCTTAGTTATCCAGCAAGTACAACCTCAAATCTCCATTTATCCACAAAGTTTTGTCTTTGAAAATACCGGATGTGGTGAGGATTTCATTTTGGGAAATTCTTTCCTGTTTTGGTCCTCATGAATTTTTTAAAAATAATTCTCATTTATTTTCTTCTATGAATGGGCCTAGCATGCCTCAAAAGAAAAAAATATTCCGGAATGAAATTTTATTTAGAATCGAAAATGAAGAAGCTGAATTTTCTCGTTTCATTAAAAGAAGAGTTGGCATGCATGAATATAATCATTCCCTTTTCATCCTTCACTTTCCATATGTACCAATCCAATCAATCGCTTTCTTTCTACTAAATTAATTTAATTTTTTGCATGTGAAAACGGCCACAATTCTTAGTTATTTTTAAATTTTTTCGCATTCAATCAAACCAAAATTCTTTTACAAGATTAAGCTTTTGATACATAAAGAAATATTTACAGTATACTAAATTCATCCTGAATTTTTTGACTAAAATCAAAAATTTAGTTTAAAAAATGTTCAATTTATCGAAATGAAAGCTCTCTTTTCGCTTACTTTGAATACAATACTTAAAATATTATTTAAAATTTCTTTTTTCTCGACTAAAATTAAAATTCTCGACGATTAGCTTCGCTTAGTCTTAGATTACGCTGTTTATTTTGGTGAGATATCTGAAATTCTTCTACACAGAGTCTTTTTTGAACCATTTGGTCATAGACATTGAAAAGTCGAATGCATAGCGATTCAGAGGCAATGACTCTGATTGTTAAAAAATTCGAGTGGTATGATGATCAATGTCGCCAACGCTCATGAATTTTCCTGACAAAAATTTCGGATCGTGCCAGCAAAATTGCCTTAATTAGGAATGATACTAATCATTTTTTTTCTTATCATGATATTATGAATTAAACCAATAATTTTAGAAAAATTTAGTTCAAAATTTAGATTAAGTTTCTTCTTCTAATTAAATAATAGAAAACAAAATGAGTACGAATTTTATAATCGAGGGTAAAATTATTGACTGATTTTTTCTTTTTCGACTGAAGTCATCTAACTCATATTCTTGACACGATATAGTGAATCTGCCACTGAAAATGAAATTCAAATGGTTTTCGAAAATGATTTTTGGAACATCTCTAAGTTTCAGTACTAAAGTTTCGTGCTGATGAACCTTTAGTGCAATCAGTCCATATAAAAAATAAGTTGCAAATAAAAAAATGAAAAATAAGACACAATGTTTCTGGTTTAAATGGCTATAATGGCTAAGACGAGGCAGTTAAAAGCATCACGATCAGCATTTATCTGAAATTAATTAAAGAGACTCTTTTTTTTCACCGTTAAACTTTGCCACTGGACATTCATGCGTTTAAAATCTCTTATAGTTGTGACAATCGGATTTCATCTATTTTTGTGCTCCATAGCAAGTTTACTTAGTGAGGATACTTATATGAGGAGATAAACATGAATTTCTTGATGTGCTACGAGAAAAATGGCCTAACTGAGTTCAATATATATATTTATATTTTTTAAGAGTCCTCCCCATTACTGGTTAAACTCGCACCACTGGCTTGTCGCATTGGACAAATATACCAGAGAGTCCCTTGGCTATATAAATACAAGTGAGTCACCAGATCCAAATTTTTGTACAGGTTTACTCCTGCGGAGAATCCCAGCATTGGCGCTCCTAATTGAACAACAACCCACTGAGCAATATCTATTTATATATATATTTGAAACTGTTTATATATATATATATGTTATGTTTATAACTGTTTATATATATATATATATATTTGTAGACAAAAATAAGGTTGGGACTTTCATTAATTTGAAACTATATGAAGAGAAATGCACCTTCTGAAAAGTATAATAAAAAGTTATATAGAGAATTTAAGACATTTTCTTTATATCAATTCTTTCAAAATGATTGACATTTTGTTCGGGTAAAAAAAAGAATTAAGCGAATTGAATTTTAAATCGAAATTCTCATTAAATTATCGAACAAGATTATTTGATTCATCAACCTTTGCTGCATATTACTTTAATAAAAATTAGATGTATAAAAAAAACGTTTTCTTGTATTGGCTAAAATGACGTTTAAAAATATTATAGTAGGAATGATTTCTTTTTTAACCCATAAAGTTTGCCATCGTTAATGCATTTACACTTCATGCTTTTTGTTATTCGATTTCATAATTCTTCAGTTTTTCGAGCAAAAAACAAGAATGCCCTTGAATTTTAAATATCTTTTGAAAATAATTGAATTTTTTCCGCGATGAATATTTTATTAAATTGAAAAAAATAATATCAAAAAATTTTCGATGAACGGCATCATCGCACTTCAACGATTGAAATCCATTTTTTTAAATAGATTTGTTTGCTTATTTGCAAATTTTTTTTTTCTACTTTATTCAAAAGGAAAATATTTCTCGTTGAAAAATGAAAATGAAACAATATTTTAGAAAAAATCGCTTTACATGAAATAAAAAACTATTTAATTTTTTTTTAGGTGACAAAAAATCCAAAATGCAAAATCCAAAAGCCATAGTGATTTTTAACTTGGGAACACTTTTTGAAATATTTTTCGAAAAAATTTTCATTTTCGAGGAATTTCATTCACATTTTACAATCACTTTCTATGCAAAAATTCGTTTGCAATTTGACTTATTTTTCATTGCCTTTTTTGCCGTATTATTTTGCATTATTTTTCACTGATAATCTTTATGTTTTAGAATTTAAGCAAAATGAAGCGAGGAGAATACGTTTGCTTTTAATTGGGGTTCAAAACATGAATCGAACTGCGCACATAAATTTCTAGCCAGAATGATTTTAAGATTTGATTATTTTCTCGAAGATTTTGGAAAATTTTTTTATTTAAAAGGTTAGGCACTTATGGTGAATTAAATAGAATATGCTTCGAACATGCTTTTTTTTTAAAGAGTCCTCACCATCACTGGTTAAATTCGTTCCACTGGCTTAGGCAATATGCCAGGGAGTCCCTTGGCGATAGGAATACAGGTGAGTCGTCAACTTCGAGCACATTATTTTATGAAAAAAAGTTATTCAAAATTGAATAAAAAAATAACCACATGAACCACCATTTGCAACAATGCATGGCGTAATCGATAGGAAGAAATAAAAATAGAAAAAATGAAACCAAAAGAGACGACTGAATCTTTGAATGAAATCAGTTTTATGTTCATTTTTTTGCCGATAATCGCCAAATGGTGACACGTCCTACTGCTTCACTCCTCTTAATGTTATGCTTTTCTTTCGTCATTCAATGTTGCTTTTAATTCGTAAAAAATGCAAAAAACAGGATTAATTTGAGAGATTACTCTGTTGGCAGAAATAAAATTAAAAACCTGTGTAATAATATAGATAATACAATTATATTTCTATCCTTAAGCGATTTTCTTTACGACTAATGGAATGTATCAATTTCTTAGAATGTGGCCAACTGAGCCATTTGCTCGCTAATTTAGATATTTCAGATGAACTAATTTTATTGAAAATTATTTTAATATTTAATCCCTTTTCCTTTTTTTTCGAAGGATTTGTAAGGTGTTGCCATCGATAAAGGAAAGGCAAAGTCGGCAATCTAAAATTTATTTTAAAAAATCGGAAAATTTATTAATGGAGTTTATTGGTTGATATGCCCATTTAACCTCAATCGCGTCGAGCACTAGAGGTCAAATTTCCCACAAAATGCTTATTTTTTTCGTGCGAAATCTGATCAAGATTCTTAAAATTTTTAAAATTTAAGATATTCTTCCTCTCACTTGTTTTCTTCAACTGACATTGTTTATTGGCTTACGGCAGATTCATGTATTATCTTGAATTTTTAAAGAAATAAAGGAAAAATCTATAAGAAGCACCTCTTTTAATCAAAGTATTGATAATAATATGGAATTTAATGTTCGCTTGCAGGGCAATTCTCCCTTTCATTTATACTCAATATTGTTTTTCTTTACAGTATTATGGGAAAAAATTTTCCCAAACATTCTGAATTTTGATTTTTGGCAAGCTCAATTCTCGCTTTTCGTTTCTTTGCGGAATATGAAATGATTAACCGTGCAAAAATTGTTTTACTGCTTTTAAAAAAAAAATGAAGCAGTGGGAGATTGCCGCAAATGATAATTAGCCAATGAACATGGATAAGTTCTATAGGAATCAGATTAATATCTCTATAAAATACAAGCTGTTTATTATTATATGTTGTGTTATTTAACTTTTTGAAATTCGGCAAACAAATATGCAAAAAATTGTCAAAATTCAGAACATAAAATTCATAAAATTAATAAATTGGTGAGGCTTTAGCTTTAGAATAGCCTAAAATATAGCTTTATTCTTCAATGTATCCAGATCCATATGAAGCGATGTTATTAGTTGATCTATTTAAGCAATAAAAGAAAAAAATATTAAAAATAATACAAAAGGTCATTTATAAAATGCAGTTTGGATTTAAACTAATAAATATGGTTAGAGAATGAAATGGAACTGCATTTTTTTTTTCTTATGAAGATTGATATTAATAAATAAATATAGTAACGTGACAGAATGACAGAATGATTAAATAGTGCGTTGTATCTGGGATTAAGGCCAAGAGTTCCCTTAAGTAAACTTATAAAAACAGAATACAACTATCGATTCCACTAAAACACCTCTAACCGACTAATAACTATTAATATTGCAAAACGAGAAATGCTTCATGCTGTTAGAATATTTTTATAATTTTTAATAAAAATAAATAAGTAAATCCTTTGTGCTAATTGAATTCTGATATAACCAAGCTGTTAGTAAATTGAATTTCCTCTAGCATTAATTAAATTATGTTTCGGAAAAATTTTCGAGGATGTTAGTATATAATTTCAGCTGTGAAAACAATAAAATTTTTTTGCAAACAATTGCAGTAATTTCGTTCACTATTTAGAAATTAACTGTCAGAAAGTGAAGTATTTATTTGAATTAATTTAAGTTTTTGAAAAAATTTAGAGCTATTAATCAAAATTAATAATTTTTTGGAAAAAAGATCATTTTAAGTTCACTAAAGATTAAGATTAATTCTTAAAAAATTCCTTGAAAAATTTCAGCACCACTGCTTTCTTTGTTAAGTATTTGATTATTAAAATTCGGTTAATGGAAGCATACAGCGTGAGTTTTCATATTTTTGTTATTAGTATTAAAAGTTTTTTTGCTTTTTTTTATAAAGCATTTCTAACAAATATATATTCGACTAGTTTCACTTGCACCTTGTATCACTTTGCAAAATATCTTCCTTTTGGTTGCACAATTTGTAATTTAGAATTCTAAAGTTTTAGTTATTTTTAATCTTCGAGTAATACCTGTGAATTTAACGAAAATTTTGGCTTTAAACCATTTAAGTAATTCCTATCTTTTTGCTTTTTTTTTTTTAAATACTGCAGATGCAAAATTTAATGTTCCAATTCCACTAAAATTTTGATATATGAACTCTAATTATTATTGGTATAACTTTTTACATAACTTTTTTTATTTTTTCAATATTTTTTTATATGAACTCGAGAATAATTAGTTTCTGAAATAAATGGCGATCGCTTTTTTAAAAAATTTTGTGAAATTTTAGTTTTTGCTATTTAATCTATTAGATAGGTATCATAAATTAGTTAGCGAAAAATATGCAACTTCAGATTTCTCTTTTTATCCATAATTCATTAATTCAGCTGAAAAAAGATGGCATTTGCATACGCAAAACCTTGTTTCTAGAAGAATATTTATGGTAAAAAAATATATATATAAAAAATATATATAAAAAGTATATTCTAAATATTCAGCTGGTCGTTATTTTTACGATTATATATTATAATTCGCTGTTATAGCACTTTATGAAAATTTAGAAAACGGATTACGGATTATTGGATGACTCGTTGTTGTTCAAGTGCTCTTAAAGATCTCTGGAAAATTGTCTATTAAATTTGTCAAAAACAATAGTTAAAACTAAAGAATAAGTGCATTATAAATTATAAATGAGTAAATTATAAATTGCAAATTGTAAACTACCTATAAAATAGAGATTGAATTGACGTATTTTGAACTGCCAGCTGCGGACTAATACGTGAAAAATCGACAAAAAAGTTTCAGTTGGGATGATCGGAATATTTTTCTAATAAAATCTTTAATCCTTTCATTGTATCCTTTTGAATTTCGCCTTATGTTAGTTAATTAATATTATCGTTGGAGCGAGCGATTTGCATTTTCTAAAAACATTCAGATTTTTCAACTATTCGCCTCACAGCCATACGTATTTAAATTTGTTCACCTTTACTGCGATAGATTTTTTGCTTTTTTTTGTTTTTCTATCGAATGAGATGTAAGCAATAAGCAACATGGTGCGCCTAATTTTAAAAAAAATGGTTCTCAACCGATTTTCACCTCCAACAAATTTTTTGCATCATTTTCAAACTATTTTCATGTTTGTATTTACAGACAACGATGCTAGACGTGCAGTAATCACTGGAAAGAGGAAGATGGAGTCCTCGTTTAGAAAGCCTTTTAATGAGGTGTTAAAGAATTCGATCAGCTCCGTTGAAATAAATCAGTAAGTTTATTTTTATGGAATTGCTAAAAAATTCAAGAAGAATTAAGCTATTAGACGATTACAAATGTAACAATAAAATAACAATTTCTGCTTATTCTAGTCGTTCTAATCTCATAGCCTTTTTCTTTTTTTGCTTATTTTTTGTGTTTTTTCCATTAAAAGCGAATATAGAGGGCAATATTTTTCAAGTTTTCTAGACAATCTATTCCGTACAATCTATTCCAGATTTCACACTTAACTGTGTAATTCATTCGAGATTTTACGAATTTTTTCGACTCTATATGGTTTCTTAAAATCAAATTTTGCCATAATTTAAAAAATTTTATCGTTAAATAGTTGCTAAATTGCTAAATATCCAAGGAGAAATACGAAATATTTTTTGTCTCATGAATTTTCGTTCAATCTGTTATTGCAATTTCGCGACGCCTTTTATTCTTGTGGACTGCAATTCAATGGATATTTTATCTCCTAACTAAAGCTTGAAATGTTCTTGCTTCATATGTATAATTTAAATTGTCATTATACTTTTTCCACTGAATTGAAGTGATTTAAAGGCTAGAAAATTTAAGTAGATAAAAAACTAAAAAGAATTATAAATGCAGCAAAATAATTTATCAAAAAATCACAGAGGTTTCAAACTTTCACGTAGGATTTAAATAATTTATATATTTATATCCAGTGGCTTTTTTAGTTGTCATTACGATTATTCATTTCCACAATTTTTTCACCTTTTCTCATATCTTTTTTCTTCATCTGCCCATTATTACTGCAACTCTATATCTTCTTGCAATACAATCAATTCCGCGAATCCAAAAAAATTGAGAAAAAATCAAAATTTAAAAAAATCAAAGGTAGATTTGGCATTAGGAATATTGCAGGTTTAACGCGGTTGATTTATTCGTTTTTATTGGTTTAGAATCGCTTGGAATTACGGCAATTCTCGGCAATATTTCATTAATTATCGTTTTTGTCAAAAACAATTATATCAATAAAGCCAGGTGAAAAATCACTTTTTTACTCGATGGCACTGAATTACTGCTTCTTTGTTTCCACGAAAAATTTTGTTTTGCTTTTTGTGACAAGACGAGTGGCAAAAAAAGATATATTGTGTGTTAATATATGCTATCTGATATATTGTGATTTTTGCTTCCTTTTTTAAATATTATGTTAATATCAAAAAAATAGTTTTAATTTTCAGTTTTATTTTAATCTTAAGTTTATCAGTCGCTGATTTATTGCATGGTGTCGTTACAACGTTTTATTTCTATCCACCAATTATTTTCAAGAGGCATCAATTTTCGTCATTTATTATGCGAATTTTTAATATCGTCGACTGGGTAGCGTGGTCAATCACGCTCACGTTAGTTTATTAATTTTTTTATAAGCTTATCTATTCAAAACAAACAGTATACTTCCATTCGTTTTTTGTTGAATTTATTGTTCGACTTCGTCCATGAAATTCATATGGTACGATTGAATGGTACGATATAGAATCACTTCCTTAACAAAGCCGTTTTTCTATTTATCAGTGGTTATTGCATTTGTTCGAATCTGTTGTACAATAAAAATTTATAATTTTTTAATTGGTCATTATCATTTCCTTTAATCAGCAACTTTTTAACTGAATGATCGTTTGCTATTGAGCAAATTGCAATTTTTTCTTCGCTATTTTTTCGTTTTATAGGTTTAAAGCTTGCGGATTCTTATTTCCATGAAGATTTTGTTTATTTCCATGAAGATAATATTATCAGTTTAAGTTTAGGTCAGCAACATAATAAAAAATTTTTTCGGATTTCCAAAACGAAATTTCATAAAAAATATGAGACCCATTAGCCATTAACTTGAGCTTTATTCATTTTTTTAAAATTTTATTTAAATTTAGAATTTTTAAGATACCGTTGTCTAAATTCGTTATTTATATTGCACCTCTTAGTTCATTAAAACTTTTCTCAATATTATTCCCAAATAAAATAAATTTTATTTCTTTCCTTTTAGAAATACCATTGCAGTATTACAGTATTTTGCAAAGGAATGTTTAATTGGGCTCTGTCAAATATACTTTTTGCTTTTTCTTTCTAACCTATTAATCACTTTCATGTGGGCCAGTTTTGTTCATTTGTTACATTTGAGATATTTTTTTTATCATTAAAAATTAAGTTTATATTGGTCGGAATGGGAATATTTTATAAATTCATTATAAAACTTTTAATCTCAAAGCTCTGATTGAAAAGAATTTTCTTTTTTGGGATGAGGAGGCGGAGGGTGATGCAAGAAAAGGGTGGAGACCACTGCAATAGACGATTTTTCTCTCTAAAATTATAAAACCTTTAAATGATAGAACCACAAAATTTAGCATATGAATAGGACATAAATGGCTTATCAATCGAATAGATCATTAGCATTATTAATACTTTTATAAAATTATCTAAAAATTCTTAAGTTTCATAATTTTTTTCTCTAAGAATATTGAAAAGTGCTCACCGTTTCTGGTTAGACTCGTTCCACTGGCTTATCAAGCCTGATAAATTTTGTCAGAGAATTTCTTGGCTATAGAATCATGAGTACAAATGAATCATCAGCATCAAACGGATTTGTGAAAAATAATTTTACTCCTATCGGGAATAGAATTCCAGCATCAGCGCTTCGAAATGAGAGCAACTGCACAATTTCGCTTCCTGAAATGCTCTTGCATGAACATCGCCTATCCATCTTAACTGGATTTAAATTTTTTTGCATAATTTTTTTTGAAACTTTTGTCTTATTAAAATTCCAATAATTTTTAATTTAGATTTTGAAAGATTTTTAATTTAATTTTTGATTTGCAGACATATGAGTGCCATATGCATTGACCGTTTATTCGCTGTAACGATGTATGGACAATATGCAACATTGATCACTGCAAAACGGGTTCAAATTTATAGGTGAATGAATTCTAAATCTTATCCAGACCCAAGTATACTACCAAAACAGAAAGTAAAAAAAAATGCCATCAATATTTTTATTGAAATACAAACTGATTCTAAAAAATACAAATCAAAAGATTTTCTGATGAGGATCGTACACCAAAGAACCAAATCATAATATCGACAGACTACAAGTTAAGGGAATTAAAATGTTCTTATAAATGCTGAAAAAAAATTGAAGAGTTTTTGCTATTTCATGGTCACATTTTCAATCATTTCATAAAATTATTTCTTTTTCTTTGATTGAAAAACTTCATCATAAAAACTGATTCTGGTGAATTTTTTTTGGCTACACTAATCGTTTCTGACAATTCTAGGAATGGCGTAGACATAATTATTTTAGAAATAATTATCTAAAGAATCACTTGAGAGTACAAGCACAGTTGAATTTCCATCCAGGTTTCTTAACCACACGCTTATTCCAGTCAGAGGTAGAATCCAAACCATAGTATTTGAAATGATAATCCAAGCAAAATGCAACAGTGGTGCCTCGATTACGACAAAATAACTGATTAATACATTCATTTTGAGGTTTTTAAGGAAATGATTTTCAATTTTGATTGTTAGTAGCTTTTTATTCTTCAGAGTTGAAAAAAATTGTCCTGTAAAAACGAGATAATACTTCAAAAACGAGGAATGATTTTTTAAAATGAGCTTAAGATATTGCAATTTTTAGTATAATGTGTTGGTTGATATTTTCGTCGATCAATTTAGTATTCTTTATTTTTAATTTTTGTTGTATAATTGCGCCTTTAAAAGAACACGATTACTACAGTTTTGGCTATCTAAATGGTAACGGTTAGTTGCTTAAACATTGTTTAAATTGAAAAAAACAATTAGCAAAAAGAAAATCGTTTACTTCGAAATCGTTTACAAAGGTTAATCATGGTGAATAAATAATTTAAGCTTATTAATTCACTGATCTCCCAATTGTCCTTTTTGTTCATAATTTTACAGATACATGGCAAGACTCACAACTACTTGAAAAAAGCAATATTTATATTCTAATTTATTCACCAATTGAGGCTATAACCATTTTTATATTGGCTATAACAAATCCAATTACCCTTATACAAATTTATAAGCGATGGAAAAGAAGGCTGGCATTGCACAAGTAAGTAATGAAGTGACATACCTTCCTTTCTTTTATATGATTTGTCAAATGAAGAGGAGCAAATTTTAAATATTAATCGAAATTCTTTCTGGACCTATATCAAAAGAAAATTTTCAAATCCACGTAAACAATTAATTCTGCAACATAATGATAATGTAATCACATTTGATATTGATATTGCAATATATAAAATCAATATTTTTCCAGTGTATTTGTTGCTGAGGATAATACTCAGACTTCTTGTTTTAACGTAAATCGAATTTGTTGCACTTCTCTCGGTGAAGTTGAAATAATACTACTGGATATTTATGATGCCTTAAATAGACTTAAATAGATTGTCCATTTCAGCTGGTCTCGATAATACAAATAATTTATAAAAAATGTGCAGTTTCACTGAGTCTTCCCCTATGTTTAATTTATAAGGATCTTATCTCATATAATTCCCATTCATAAAAAAAGAGCACCTATGTCCCTTTTAATTATAGACCTATTAGCCTAACATGCATTGGTAGCAAGGTACTCGAAAGGTTGATTTGCAATAAATTGGTTACTTATCTTGGTGCCAATAATTTTATATCCTCTTATCAGCATGGCTTTTGCACAAAAAAATCCACTTCTTCACAAATATTGACAAATCTTTCCGATTGGTCTGCATCAATTGATAATGATAGTATCAGTTGTACACCTAGATTTGGCTAAAGCTTTTAATATTGTTTCCTATAGCAAATTACTGATCACTCTTAATAATTATGGCATTACAGGGGCCCTTTATAACTGGGTGTCAGATTGCATAAATCGTATAATAGATCGTTACCAAGCCGTACTCATTAATAATACTTTTTCTGACACAACACCTGTTAAATCTGGTGTTCCCCAAGGTAGTTGTATTACGCCATTGCTTTTTCTATTATATAAATGATACCACCAAAGTGGAACTAACTCTACCATTTATCTTTATTGATGATTGTAAAATTATCCTCATGGTGGAAAGATAGCCTCTTTCCACTGCAGGAGGACCTCAACAGAATAGTCAACTAGCTATATGATAAGTAATAAGCAAATTTATTTATTTATTGAAAACCAAGCCAAGCAGAGCACAAACGCCATGTACTTGTATTAATAACAACAGTTAAAATAACAAATAATAAGAAATAATGATAAAAAATAAAAAAATAAAAAAAATAAAAAAATGGCAATATAATCAATGGAGTCTCACACATTTCCGATCTTGGAATAATCATGGATGAAAATCTCGATTTCGACCTTCACTGCAGAACCATGGTAAAGAAATCCTTAAAGATACTAAATTTTATTTTTCGTTCGTTTGAGAACAAAACTGAAGATTTCCTTACCAAAATGTACAAAGTTCGTTCGGCCACTTCTTGACTACAGTGCTACATGATTACCCACGAGATATCGTAAATCAAGTAAAATAATTGGACTCCAAAAATATTTTATACGGCGCCTCTCTCCTAATAGCAATTTTAACTATAAAACTTCTACAATATAACCTGGATTCCCTGTTAGCTCGTCGTAGTAAATGCAAGATTTAATTTATATTTATAAGATTTCATATGGTTACGTTAATCTAGATTGTTCAAAATATAATTTTAGGTTAAATTTAAATCCAACAAGAACTAATGGGCTAAAATTACTAAAAACTATGTATAATACTAAACTAAGGACTAATGACTTCTTTATTCATAATATTAATTACTGGAATAAACTACCGAACGATATAGCCTGTGCGCCATCCTTAGCTATCTTTAAAAAAAGATTAGATCATCTATGATATTATTTAAAAATTTTACATCATGCAGGAAATGTGAAATCTCGACTTTTACCACCCGATTATAGTTATTTCGCATTATACATTGTACCATGTTATATTATTTTGCCATTTTCTCTTTATTTCATCTTTAAATTGTTTATTTTATTATTATTATTTTTTTTTGTCATTAATTCTTATTATTTATTATTTTAGCTGTTGTTACTAATACAAGCACATGGTGTTTGCGCTCTGCTTAGTTGGTTTTCAATAAAAAAATAAATAAATGGAAGTATGAAATAAATGAAATTATTGTCCACCAAAGATCTAACAATTCGTGCTAATTCAATAACATCCACCTTTGTTGATTTCGTTAAATTTACTAATTTTGGATGAGATCATTTAGCAAGAGAAGTTATATAGATGGGCCCTTGTTCCATTTAGATTTCAGTTTATATGACAAGGTTTGTCAGAGAGATATGAATTTAATCCATAATATATTAGTAATATCATTATATCACTTCATTTTTATCAATGTTATTGAAATCAAATGAAAAGAAATATTTTTTTTATTTTTCAGTAGCATTTGTATTTTGATTAATGTTATCTTTTAATTGTTACTTATCTTTTAATTGTTATCTTCTCTGAACACTTCATAAATTTGTAGCGCAAGTGCGATGTTAATTGAAATGTCAATAAAAATGGGAAGTCAGTTCATAACAACTCAAAATATTAAGGAATTTACGATAAGAAAAAAAATAAATCGCCAACAGCAACGAGTTATGATGCAGGTTTAGTTCAATTTTTCAACTTTTACTTCGAAATATTTCAATTTTCTTCATCTCAAAATTATTAAAATTTTCTTCAATTTTCACTAGTCCTTTAAAAAAAAAAGTGAAATAAGCTTTTGCAAATATTTTATGCAATTGTTATGAAATTATGAAATTCATAATTATGTTCAGTTACTATGGAAAATTTATTTGAAATATACATAATTTACTAGATTTGTTTCATTCAAGTTCCTTTTATTCACATGAAAAAAAATTTTTATTGGATTTGCCGTATGTGACTTTAGATAATGCTGTCTACAGCCATATTTTTTTTGTATATGTCGATATATTACTTATCATATTATGCATTTACTATAACTACTAAATGGGCAATGGCTGTTCATTCAATCTTTTATTCAACCACACATATGATGAATCCTGTATAATCGCTTGTTCTTTTGAATTTTTGTTTAAATTTATTTTGTCTAAATTTATTCAATATTTTAGTATCATTTAATATCATTAGATAATAAAAATTTAGCACGAGATTTCTGAAAGGATGCTTTAGGAAAAAGAGGGCAGTAAATTAGAACTGATAATTATAATAAAATTTTTGATTCTAACGAGTTCAGTTTTTGGTGATTTAGAAGAGTTTTAAGGATTTTATTTTTTCAGGCAATTTATTTCAACTGTAATGAAGAGATGAGAAAGCAATTACTAGAAGTATTAAATATAATTTTTAAATCTGTAACTTGCCAATCAAACAAATATGAAATTGTTACAGAAAACAAGTCGGAAACAAAACCATATAACAAGTATTTTTTTGTAATCTACCTACAAAAAATATCTAATAAATATCCCCAAATATCTCTAATGAACATATCTTCACTGATATCCTTAATTGCTATCGCGGAATTTCACTGACATTCACTGAAGGTATCATATCATGAAGAAATTAATAATAGCGAAGTGATATTTGATGGTATTGATCTAGCGAGCGCTTTTTTATCTTGCTGTTGTTCATTAGTTACCTTCGTTTATCTTGGTCCTTATTTCATTGCAACAGTTCGAAATTATTTAGCACTTCAATAATCTATCAGGTAATTCCGCTACCTCATTCTTGATTAAACCAATTAAATCAGTAAAAAATCCATCGATAAATGAATTAACGTAACCCCTACGTCCTTTTCCCATGTTCCTAACTTATGAATTACCTTAAAATCCACAGGTTATTTCATCCGGGCGCACCGAAAGGCGAATTTTACGCTTTGGCAAGAGTCGAAAATTTTATTAAAAGAAAGTATGAAAAGCACAAAGTTAACATTAATATTATATTAATATTTTATTGCAACAATTCGAAATTATTTATTACTCCGAATTCCTTAGGTATGCTGAATTAACTCCAAAAACTCCAAAAGAATTTTAAATAAAATGTTTTCGAATTAATATTTCTGGATAGCGCACGCTCTAAACAAGTATCTCTGCATTGCTGAACAGCTGCTCAGATGAGTTCGCACATATTTATCGCAGTTTTCGCTAATTTTTTGAACCGTAATGGTTAATAATGGATATCGAGCATTGTTTTGATTCCATCGACTGAATAGATTATTCTTTTTTAAATAATTCGCTCAGTGATGAATGAGCTCGATTCATCATAGTAAAGTCCACATTTTTTGGCACTTTAACAAAGAATGAATAAAATTCCATGTTGTAGTTTTTCGCTACTTCAAAGTCCAAGAAATATTATTTTTGACTAAATGAATGAGCTGAAGCAAGCAAAAAATTCTTACACAAATTAGAAAATCACCGGAACAGAAACAATGGTCTTTCGTGGGATTACTAGCTTACCTAGATAATAGTATTATTGAATTCCATGACACCAAATCGTCTTAATCGTTGAAAAGAGAAATCGTTAAGTTCCATCATCTACTAAGACTGGCATATAAGTTTGGCAGCTGAATATAAAGAAATGAATTTTCAACATTAATTTGATTATATATTCCTTCCAAAAGATCCAACTTATAACCAAATTAATTTTTAAGTTGGAAATATCTTGGCATTTTAGGTTTATAATACAGAACAAGAGGAATAATTAAAATTTCTCAGCTCACCATGAGTTTCCTTACACGACATATGATAACAGGACAAAATGTTTAAATCTTCAACTCTCCACAGCTACTACTGAGAACATTTTGTATCAATCAGACTCTTGACAGTGCATCTTCTCACTGTTTAAGGAAAACTCGAATTGGTCGAATCCTGCGCCATTAACTCATCAACTCAACCTACACAACTACAGTAGAATGCGAAGCCGAAGGACACTTTGGTATGGCCTTACTTGTTTGAATTGTTTGAATAATGTATAAGTTTGATTAACTGATCGTGGGTTTCGATCGTAAGTGTACTAGAGATTTCGCGATACCTTAAATTATTTCACTTTGAATTATCAATGTTCGAATTCGATCGAAAAATATGAGATATACAATTGTTCTCTAAATGAAATCAAAAGTTATCAAGTACATTCCATATTCTTTTAGCAAAAGGTATTTACATAATTTTTTTTTTCAAAATCATCAGTGGAACCTTCAACAATTTAAATTCATATTTCATAACAATTTTGTTAAATTGCTTAAAGTCACTTTTGCAATTTAATTAAATTTGATAAATTAATTTAACTATCAAATAAGATTTAGGAATGAATATTGCTCCTCATCCAAAAACCACCAAAGATACTCTAATTATAATTATAATAATTTAATAATAATTATTATTATTACAGACATATGATATCTTTAAGCGAACCATCTGATATGGATGAACCTGAAATGGCTACATAACGTTCAAGAAATTTATTATCGTCGCAGCATGTTGCAGAGCTAATCATTTCGTCCAATGAATCTTTTTTTACACTAATGGAATATATCAAAATCAACATTTATCTAACTTACTGTGTTTCTAAACTTGTGTAATTTCATTGGAACTTTGGCAGAATTCTTAAAAATTAATTTAATTTACCAAATGAATTTCAGTTTTATAATATTTCAGATTTCAGCGTATGCAAATTAAACTTAAGCTTCGTGATAAAAGATAAGACGATATAAAAGAAAATATGGCTGAAAATAACTAAAAAATATAGGCTGAAGGCGAATAATAGGCAAATATTTTTTTAATTAAATAAAAAACATATTCAGAATCATTTTTTCTTGTTTTTTAAATCGCTGATAAAATTAATTTGTCATGAGAGATGTTAGGAATAAGCGAGTATTTCCAAGTGGTCTCACTCCAGTAATCAACAGAGCCAGCCAAACTAGCAATGAGTTAGAAGCATAATATCAGTTTATTAGAAAAAAACAAATCCATTATCCATCCAATCTAATCAAAATATTATTAATGCTATTAATTTTTACTTCAACTTTCAATAGAATTAGTAAAAAATATCGGAAACATAAGGGCCTTGGTTTAGAAACAATTCATTCAAATCTACTAGTCAATTAACAACATTAAAGAGCCAGAACTAATAATGTATTTCTTTTCTTTTCTTTCTTTTTATTTCTTTTCGTTTTATTCTTTATTTGAAAGTAACCAAGTAGAGCCACAAACGCCATCTGCTCGCATTTACGATATATGAAACGCCAAATGAAAGGAAGTAAGTGATATCGATAATCGTAAAAAGGAAATTCGTATCGAACTGTGGGTTGTTGCCAAATTCGGAACGTCGATGCTAAGGTTCTACTCCCCGCAGGAGTAAACTTGTGCAAAAGTCTGGATGCTGGCGACTTACCTGTATTTGCATCGCCAAGGGACTCCCTGGCATGTTTGTCCAGTGGGACAAGCCAGTGGAGCGAGTTTAACCATTAATGGTGAGAAAAAAAGAAGACCAATGGACAAGTAGATAAGATCTATACCCAAAAATTTTTCTTTAAATTAAAATCCCATAAACTTTTAAAATATCAAAAGTACATTCAATCATCGTTTTAAAAACATTTATAAGAATTTTAAGAGAATAGATTGGAATATATAAAAGGTAATATGTCCAGTGGGACAAGCCAGTGGAGCGAGTTTAACCAGTAATGGTGAGGACTTTTTAAAAAAAAAATATACATATTAGTGGCACATAACCGCATGCTAAAAGTTTTTAATATGAAGTTTCAAATAATATCATGAACGATCCTTTTTTTAAAAATGGACGGACAATTGATCCATAGCCCTTAAAAGGTCCGCAAAATAGATCCACAAAAGATTGATGCAAAAACTGTCGTTTGGCAACTTATTCTAGTAATTAATGTCGCGAGTGAAAGAGAGACGTGAATCCTTAGTTTAGTTTTGCATAGACTTTAATAATTTTACCCCATAAGATCTTGCTGGGTTCAAATTAACCTATTTATAATATTTGGAATAATCTAATTTAATATAATCGTATAAAATTTTTTATGTACATAAATCTTGCTTAATCCGTCGAATCAGCAACGAGTAGGTTATATAAATGAAGTTTGTTCAAAATTAAGATTAGGAGGAGTGCGATGAACAAAATATTTTTTTAATTCACCTGGTTTGCGGAATAGGTGAAAAGGTGCCGAACGAAAGCCTTCTTATGCTCTTGGCAATTTATTTTAGAGGCTTCATATTTTTTTTTAGAGATTTTAGAGAAAAATGAATAGATACAATGGCTTTGTTTCTTGAAGGAATATATGGCGTCATTAAGAAAACTTTTTTCGGTAAGTGGATTCAATGACAAACTATCTGCGATTAGCCATGCGACACCAAATCTTATCACTCACTTATCACTTACTGCGAGAAAAAATAGCATAAAAGTGTGGAATGCAACATCAAAAAACTGGCCGACAAGCATCAAACGCCTTATCAGAGCGCCACTTTTTTTCCTTTTCAATAATGCAACCCTACCATACAGTTCTTTTATTTGTGCCAAAATTCAAGTGCCACCATTTAATTAATCAACCGAAAGTCCACTCCTAATGGAAGACACTCAACATTCGTTATTCGTAAACAAAGTACATTGACCACGATCAGCCGATCTGACAATTAAAATGAAGCGCGGTTTCATTTTTAAAATGTCGGTTATTCAGAATTTAAAGTTTCTGTTGTTGAGTTTATTACCTTATCGAATAGTTTTTAGACGATTGGTCGACAACTGCACATGTCAGTTGTGTGAACAGGTGGCGGTGAATTCAGACGACCGATTGTGGTGCAGTGACGAGATTTATTAAAGTTTTAAAGTTAAAGTTTTTTAATCTGAAGGGATGGGTTTATTCTCCTTTTTTAGTAGCAACGTTGCTGGTTTGGTGCGGTCCACTGCGGTTTTGGTGGGACCGACCTACCAATCCGACGTCGATCCTGAGAGTTACCAGTCTTTTTTCCACTGCCCAGTATATTGCTGGGCCGCCTAAGTGATCAAACCTCCCCTAACTTCATCGGTCCAGATTTTGATTGGCTACCTTCGCTTTTGACGCTATTCTTCACAGGATTTAGGAAATAAGGAGATATGTCTCAATTCTCGTGGACGAAAGGCGACACTTTTTTACGATATTCTTAATGCAGATGGCATTTGAACGCAGTCTTGTGGGACTATCTACTTGGCCTGTAGTATCTACCTTAGACCAGAAGCATATTGCATCCTGAGATCTTCCATTTTCATCAGCTGCTAAATCTTGCAGACATTTAATATTATGCGTATTGCAGTTTTTTTTATAGCCTTTGCCATTACCGTTAGATTTTTTCCTCTGGTTTGTCGCACAAAATAAATAAATAAATAAATATATATATATTTATTTATATACCGAGAATCCCTTGGCAATAGAAGTACAGGTGAGTCGCCATCATCACCCGGATTTTTCGGACAAGTTCACTCCTGTGGGAATTAGAACCTCCGAAGTGAGCAACAATTCATTGAGCCATTCTATTCCCAAAAAATTTGAAGTGCTTCGGATTATGCACTGCAGATAGGTAGATGTGAACATTCGTTCTGAGGCTTATTTCGCATCGGTTCCAGAGAGGTTTCCTTTTCTGAAGGAAAGTACTCTGGCTGCAACCGTCCAAGATTGAGCTTCTAGCCATTAGGTGTGGGAGTGGATCCGAGATATAAAATCTGGCATTTCTTCGACCATTGATGGATTTGCATGTAAGATTTTAGTATATAGGATGAAAAGTTTTTGTCTTATTTTCATTGAATGCCAAGTTGATGCTGTCTCGATCTAACATATGCTGAAGTCTGTCGTAACTGTCAGCGAAGAGGACAATATCATCAACGTATTTAAGGTCCGTGTTATTTCGCATTAGACTGATTTGTGCATTTTATGAGGTCGGCAAGTGGTGTTAACTCAGACCATTACGTAGCTGAAAATCACTGATAAGAGAAATCTTGACGCACACTGGCATGTATTTCAAAAGATTATTAATGCTCCATACACAAAAACGTACTTGTGCTGATCTATGCCTATAAAATAATAAATCTAATAAATCTGCATAATTTCTATGGAACACTAACGTGTTGCAGAATTTACCAGAGTGCTACTAGATCAATCGAATCAAAAGTATTGCAGAGTCGATTAAAGCAACGGTGACGGCTGACACTAGAAGTGATGTTTTAGTTTTCTCTGCACCATGGAAATTTGGTCAGTTCAACCACTTCCTCATCTATATCCGACTTGATTAAGATCCGTTCTGTTTTCACTCAAGTGTGTTCAGTAAAATGAAAGCTGAATTTTCCAGAGATTTCTAGCAAGATTCCTTGATATTTGTAACATCCTTTCATCTTCTCACGGGGATTAAGGAGTAAAATTGTTTTATTTCAGTCATTTGGTCTTTACACATTAGTGAATATCTGAGTTTTTATAGATGCATTGTGAGGGGATGCTGGGTATCACATTTGAGTTTTTTATTGGTCTTAAATTTGTGAATTGCAAAGATTATTTCATTCTGGGTTGTTTTATGTGGTTCGTAATCATATGGATCCAGACGCGTTCCATCCTTGAATATTGGACATATTAAAGATTAAATGTCGGGAGAGATATTAAAAATTAAATGTCGGGAGAGAGAGACCCAAATTTTCATTTCTCGAGTTGCTTTGAGAAGTAAGCAAAATATTTTTTTATCATCTACTCGAACTATTATCTCCACATTCAAAGCCATTTCATTCCATTATCAATTTTTGCATCCCTTTGCTGCGACTGTTGTGAGCCTGCGAAGCTGATAGCTAGCATCTCCTAACATGCACGCTCTGGTAGCGCAGTCGGATAGCTGGATCGCTTCATTCTAGGTCCAATTTCCTCTGAGTCATGTATCCTGGAGCATTTTCAGCTGACTTTCAGAGATAGAACTTCAACTGGTTTAATATTCCTCGGCAGGTAATCCTCTATGTTTTTCACGTTCCATTCGGATATTTAGGTCTAACCATAACATTGCGGAAGGAATTATTTTACACAGTCTGCCTTGAAATAACGACGCTCGAGAATGGCTATACGATTTTGCAAAAGCATTTGCATGGAGTGGGGTTCGAACCTATCCATCGATCACGATACCAGAACTTAAGTCTGGCACCTTATTCCAGTCTCGACTTCGATTTTTGAGCAGCTATCTAGTGCAGAACGCAACATTTCCATCAGTGATTGGCCAAAATGTAGTCTGTTTAATTCGAGTTTGATTTTCCAGCGAGTTCCACATAATATCTAGATATCTTTTACATTGAGAACATACACTGATGGCAAGAAATCCATACTTTTGCACAGTGGAGAAGACGTTCTCCTTTGGCACGCCGATTCGCTTAACCCATTTGCTATAAGTCTACAAAGTCATTAGGATAGAAATGCAGGTGGGTCTCCAGGTGCATATGAATCTGAGTTTTAATTGTAGGTTTATTTTCTGTCCAGGCAAGAATTTCGTAATTTTGATATCAATTTATAGAGACAAGAAATTTACTTATAGAAGAGAAAAATTTTTTTAAATTCGAAATTGACCTTATTTTATATATTATATTCAAAAAGGAACTGATTAATTACTGAGTTTGAAGAATCTGAATCTGAAAAAAATGGGTTTATTGGTGAATGATATTCGAATTAATGATGAGCAGAATCTTTTTGCGGTCTCAACTGATGCCGGTTTACGTTTATTTTGGGTTTATCCACTTCGGCAATTAATAAAATTGAGTAAGTTCATCGAAAAAAAATTTTAAAATGCATAAGGTAAAACCAAGTGATGTGATATGAAATTACAGTCTTATACAAGCATTTTTTAAATTTTAGATGTCGAAGATATTGGCACACTGAAGTTCTGTTCGCTTCATGCAACTTCAAATTTACTTGCAATGGTTGCTGGTGGAAGTTTTCCAATGTTTCCAGAGAATATTGGTTTATTTCACTCCATTTTTTTAGAGTACTCACAATTCTATTTTTTTTGATATAAGAGTTCTCACCATTGCTAGTTAGGCTAGCTCCAATGCTCCGCTGTTGGACCAGATAAATTTTGCCGAAAAGTCATTTGGCGATAGAAGTAGATTAATCACCAGCATTACCTGGATTTTTTTCCACCAGTTGTAGAACCATCCGTTCAAAATCCACTGAGCCATTCTATCCTCTTTTGCTTTCGTCATTAGGCAGCATTACCACTGGTTTCAACAGGATTCGAACGCGAGCCATTCTTCATTGTCGGTGGCGATCATCTTGCCGTTGAGCTATCGTTGAGCATCAGTTCCTGCTTAGGCTATTTCATTGGCTGTTAAGGTGGCACCATTCGTTAAAGAACCATTTAGGCTCAAAAATCGCTAGGGATCATTTAGGGAATAAAAACGGGGTCTATTTAGGTCTGCACTACCATTCAAACTTTTTAGTGACAAATCTATTTCTGTGAAGGATAAGGGCCAAATCATTAGTCATTAGTCATTGATTATTTATTGATAATCATTATTAATCATTATTGATAATCTAAACATCTCTCCTGCAACTCTTCTGTGTTCTGTTATTTCCTTTTTTTTCATTTTTAATTTTTGGGTTTTTAAAAGTTGCAATTAAAACAAATCGGATTATTTCCTGTTTAAAAGTGACTTTATTTTCAAAACCTTTTTTCAGTGAAAATATGGAACCAAAAGTCGAAAAAGTTTATTGGAATGTTTAATCTAACGAAGCCAGTTCGAAATGTTATTATGACAGATCGCCTGTATATTTATTTTTGTTTTTATATTTTCGTTTAAAAAAGTGGAGATGGATGAATTTTGAAGGAAATCAGTTTAAATTTTCATTGTATTTTATAATTCATTTTTTTTAAAGTTTCATCGCCATAATGGATCGACAAATCAATATATATTCTTTCCCAGTTGGTAATACGGTCTATGGAAGATTTATTACAGCTTATAATCCAAATGGCTTTGGTGTTATTAGTGAAGAAGGACATAAGCAAGTGTTTGTCTTTCCTGGACAAAAAAGCGGGACTGTTGAAGTGATTTTCGTACTTTTTTGACTAAGAATCTATTGAGAAGCCCAATTTTAAAATAGAAGATTTAATCTAGGTGTCATACGTCAAATTTCTACGTTTTATCGGAATGATATCTTGTTTGTTTTTTTTAGATCGTGAATTTACAAGAGCTTTCACTTGATCAGTCTGAACATTTTAACCCGTCTTTAATTTCGATAAATTCGACAGAAATTGCTGGACTGGCTATGAATAAAGAAGGAACTTTAATCGCTATTGGATGTCATTCTGTTAGTTCAATCCATTTGAAATTTGTTTGATATTCTGTTGGTATTCTGTTAATTTTTTTCATTGCTATATCTTAGGGAAGAATCATTAAACTTTTCGATGTGAGAGCAAGAGATCTAATAAATGATTTGTGGCGTGGATCTGATCCTGCTATATTTCATTGGTATATATTATTTTGCCTCTTTTAGCAATTTATAATATTAATTTTTTATTAATATTTTATTTGGAAACCTTTTTTATTTGCAGTCACAATATTTCGATTAATAAATTTTAGTATACGTTTCTCACGATGTTCTTCATTTCTTGGTGTAACTAGTGACAAGGATACAATACATATTTTTAAAATTTCTCTTGATAAATTCGATCAAAGAAGAACTTCCGGAGTGTATTTTTTCGTTCATTTTAACTGATTTTTTGATTACTTTTTAGGAATTATTTGCTTGTGAATCATAAAATGTAATGTATTTTTGAAGGTTTTAAAGAAAACCTTTAAAACCTTCATATGAAGAAAAATTTACAAATCCCATAATTATCAAATAAATTTATTGAATAGTATGCTAGACATTCTTGATATATCGCTTTTTTTAAGGCTTCAAAATATCGGTCTAAGTAATGATAGTGCAATTCGAAGCTTCGCGAAGTTCACTTTACCATCACCAACTGTTGTTGAATTAATTTTTCCTAGTTCTAGCCGTGGTGATTCAAACACGAAAAAAGATTGTGGGGTAAGTTTTTTCATAAGTTTTTTCACTTTATTGGCATGTAAAAATATTTTTTAGGATTTATTCAGAGCCAAATTTATTATCTTTCAAAATTAAAATTTTGAATTATCTAACTATTTTCCATTAATTTACAAAAGAACTTTTGATTAATTTAAGTCTGAAATGCTTTCAGTCGCTGATTGCAATTTGTTCAAATGGCCATTATTTTCGTCTCGAATTTAATTTAGATGGATCAGTTAAACTCGTAGATTTTGATCTCTATTTTGAAACAGGCAATGAACAAAGTTTTTTCGATATTAATAATTAAACAACTATATATAATTAATAAATCTCATAATGCAGAATTAATGCATATTCAAACTTCTGCATATTTTTGGAGAATGTATTATTCTTTTTCTTCTAATAGCTCGATTTATTTAATGGTTAAGTTGGCTAAGGATAAATTTCTAAATCGCTCAACCCATATTCAAGAGTAATAGAAGCCATTAGCCACTCCTTTCTCCACCGTTTTTATTCTTATATCACCTATACATTCAAAAAGCTATATCAGTGTTGCAAATTTTGGTTGGTGCTCCTCGCTTTTGATGTCTATTACAAGATAAGTGGTGCGATGTGCGTCAATTTCTGGCGATGGGAAGCGGACATGACCTTAGTAGGCAATGTTAATAGCAGTATGAGCGAAAGTTAATGCGACATTCTCAGCGAACATATGTACTTTGTGGTCAAAGGCAGATGTGTTCTTAATATCACCCACTACCACTGGTCATATAATATTACAAAGCTGTATTCACCAATTACTGAACTAAATTTTTTAAGATTTACGTAAAAGCATAATTCACATAATTGGTTTTATGCATTTCATTCATATTTACAGAAAAAGCTGGAGGAATCTCCAACTAAGTGTGGGCAATATGAGTCCGGTCCCTTGACGGGGATAAACCTGTCGTTAAAAGCGAATCATCGCAAACATAATTAAAAGTAAAAAACATTAAATGTAAAAAAACGTCGGGCATTTAGTTTCGATAATAGAGTACAAATTTGGAACTAGAGAGACCATAATTGTTGAAAACCTATGAAAATTCGATTAGCATAGTTGAATATATTTTTTAGTTCAATGTTCCTCCATATATTTTTTATTTTCCTTCATTGGTTTTTTTCGTTCATCTAGTAAGAAAAAAACGTATGTTATTATTACGTATGTAAGAAAGTTGATATTTAAGAACAAAAAATCTTGTTAATTTTTTAACCGCATTAATGAACAATGCAAAAAGAAATATACTTAAAGAAATGGACTAAACAAGAATATGTAGTGATTCCATTCTCTACCAGTGCATAATCGGATGGCCACTTTTCTTTTGAATTTCTATCAAATAGATTTTTAAACTTTGTCATCCTATAGCAAAATCATACAAATGATCGCGTAGAACAATACCAAGTGAACTAAAGAAATATTAAAGTTATCGAGTCGCCGAAAAGATAAAAAATTAATTTCTTCTGAAAGAAATTTTTAAAATTATTCTTATACTGGAAAAAATATTAATAAATCAAATCAAATCAATCGAACTTAGAAATTGAATCAGAGTATATAGATTTTTTAAAACATTTTTTGGCGATACCAAAGTTGCTAAAAGTGCGAACGAACTTTGACAGATGATTGACTGTTTCGAAAGATGCCAAGCATTTGAATTTCGGTATATCGATATTTCCATCCGCAGAAATTCGTCCTAAGCATCCCATCGCAATTAAATCACATACCTGGGAATTGCGGAAATAAACTTTGGAATGGACAATTTTTAAAAAAAAAAACAAAAAAAATTATAAAATTTTTCTAAGACAAAAGTTAATATTGAAATATTAACTGCTAATCGAACATCACCATTTGCGCGACTTTTGTCTCCATACAAATCAATTAAAGCTAAATATATAAAAATTAATCGCTGAAGCTCAAATGATTTTGGTCCACTTTCATGTGCCGCATCCTTTTTTATTCGTTGAAAAGCTTTCCGCCGTTGTTTTCTATGGTTCTAAATAAAAATAGTTCGTTGAAAAGTAACTTTATTCTTCTTCAGAATTTTAGAATAAAATTTTTTATTTTTATTCTAAAGATAAGTTTGGATATTTTAGATATAATTAAAATGCTAATAAAATATAACTAGTGAATGAAAATGGTACGAATAAATAAAGAATACTTTGGTGAAAAATTGACAATCACTCGAAGAAGGATTATAGCTGGCACAATATGAAGCTAACAATACAAATTTAGTGCTATATGGCACATCAATAAATTCAACTTCATTCACCTAAAGTGAAGAAAAAACTCAAAAAGAAAAAAATGATAAAAAAAAAGAAATGGCAATATCTCTGAAAAATTTTGACGATACCTTAAGACTTTCATCAATTCCATAGAAAAGATAATTAGAAAACCTTTTCAGTTCTGGCAACAGTGTTGTATATTTTGAGTTATCAGAATCTATTAATTTATTAAATGATTTTGAATTCCACTTTTTGCCGATCTAAAGTTGAAAAATACAATGATAAAAAATAAAAACAACAACAAAGGATTAAAATAAACATAAATGAAATCTATAAAAAATAAATCTGTAAACATAAATAAATAAATAAATGAGCAAAAAAAATCTTTAAAATTAACATCAATCAAAAAATTCATTTCATTTTTATCTATTATTTTCAAAAAGACTTGGCAATTTTAATACGAAATAAAAAATAAAAAAGTAACCAAATGCACAAGCCGGTCAGGATCGCGACAAGTTATATATACAGTATCCAGTAAAAGCTTTAGATATAATCGATTATGTGGCAACTTTTGACATAAAATATTTAGAATATCATCTGAATTATCTTATATTAAGAAGTAAAAATTTCCAACAATAATAAAATTTTATTAATTATATAAAAATAAATGGGATAGCTTTATAAACCATAAATTATAAATTTTATAAATTATTATTACTTGCAAGCGGTCGGTTTCTTGTTTATTCTTTTATTAAATTATTCTTTAATTTAATGTTAAACTGGTCACTTTTACATTATATTAAGAAAAAAATTGCCATTGAGATGGGTGAGCGAAAAAATTAAGAGTAAATATCAAAAGGATATGTCCCTAGCATGGGTCATTGAAGACGAATCATCCTGATTATCAAACTACCACAAGCAAAGACCAATACTGAGCAACAGCAATATAGGATAATGTTGGAGATAGATCAAATCATCATTTATAAATACCATTAATCAATTCATAGCATGCGGGATAGGGATAATCACTACCGTATCATTATAAAAAAATTTTAATAAAAAACAAAAGACATAAAAATAATGGACAAGAAATATAAAATGATTGACGGTACAGTGAAGGATGATGGTATTCAATACAATACTGAAGAAGTGGAAATTTTTCCCAAATTAATTAATGGTATCTATGGCTTAGCTAGGATTAAAAAGTTGCGGATATTACACACAAAAAAAAATTGGAGAAGTGAAAGAATTGTAGTGAAAAGTAAGTCATGAAAGCACAATATAGTAAAACGACTATAAATTGATGCCTAAGGCGAAGACGAACAAGATATTTCACCCAGAAGACCGCATCATTTATAACTCATGACATGAAAAACAAATGAAAGGCTTTCATGTGAAGAGTATAGCAATAACACACTTGGCTGTGATGAAATCAGTGACCAAATAATATCAATTAAATTTTATGCAAATCCTTTTGATATGACGACCATCCATATTTAAGCATCAACTATTTTTTTGTTTTCTGGGTGTTTTTATCCAATATTTAATATCCAAAACAATATGTATTCCCTACTCACAGTGCTAAAACTAGTGCTAAAAGGTGAAATTAGATCAATAAATAAGTTGAAATGATCATGAACGAAATTTTGCAGAACGATCAGAACGATCAGTTATGGAGGCCATAATAGCAAATCTGGAGAACAAAACAGAGATACCAACTGACCGGAAGAGATCAATTTATATTCAAATTCTAAAAAGAGAGTGTGCAGACTATCGTACAATCTTAATTTCATTTGCTATTTGCAGAAAAATAATACTTAGGATCACCCAGAGAAGATTAGAATATATCGAAAAAGAAAATATATATCTTATATCGAAAAAGAAATGATATTAGACATTCAAGCCTGTTAGAAAATATATACCATATATCGAAAAAGAGATGATATTCAAGCCTGTTTTTAAAAAAAGCGTGAGGAACGCAAGATATTACCTCTGACATAATGACTCAGGATGATTGGTAAAGTTAAAGAATACCAGAAAGAATTTAACAACTGTTTCGATTGACTATAAGAAAACCTTTAATTGCTTCGATTATCATTTGCTATGGAATGTACTTAAAAAAACCAAACCACAGTAAAGACAGAATATGATGAAAGAAACCAAAGTAAAGATAGAATATGGCAAAAAATGCTGGTTTCAGACTGGCAAATGAGTATGACAAGTATGCTTATTCCTTCCCTTTATTTATTTATCCTACATATGGGATTTATGTCAAAAGAGGAAAAAAATAACCGTTTCAAAATTGGAGAAAGAAAAATCAATAACCTATGCTGAACGACATTGCCTTAACTAAGAATGCAAAAAATTTCTAAACCTTGGTTTAAAAAAAAAACAAAAAAATTGTATTAAAACTACACAAAAGACTAAACTAATGACAACAGAAAGAACAACATTGGAATTGAAATATATTAATATTAATTGATAGAATTAAGAATTCAATTAAGAATTAAGAATTAATTAAGAATTGAATTAATTAATTAAAATTAATAACAATAAAATTAATATTAATTTTAAAATTAAAGTAATTAATATTAAATTAATATTTAATATTAATTAAATTAATAATCAGTTTCCTACTTTAGACAATAACCATATACAGCCATGAATGAAGCGGCAGATAGGCAATAAGAAGAGCAACCACAAAGACCTTGAAAAAGATATTGAAATATCACTATGGGACTGCGCAAAAATTAAAAATTAAAATTATATGGTGGTATTCTATGGATAGGAAGCAACTGATGCCACTGAACTTTTGTAATGGAAAAGAATATTCTAGACAGCTAAGAAAACAAATGGATGGATGGATTATTGAACAAATAAAGCCAAAGTTCTCACTTGAAGCACAAGTGACCAAGTTCAAATTGTCCTACCTTGGACATATTATGCATATCAGCTCTATTATTAGGAACGGTACTAGGAAAAAAAAATTAACTAAAATTCAGCTACAGAGACAACGAAAACACTACTGATAATCCTGAAATATCAAATTATGGACAGATAATCTACCTACTATATGGCCGATAGAAATTGGAAACTTGATGGTATACAACCATCAGTATTCACCAAATTCACAAAGTATTAACAATGTACTTGGAAAAAGCAAATCTTTGGACTAAAAAGATACAACTTACCTTTTGAGAAACCAGGAAATGCAAATTGAGCTGGACTTGAAGTATGTTCACAAGTTTCAAATTTGTGCCATGGAAGTGTGGAAACAGTAATAAATTTCAGCGAACCTTTGTGCTAAAAAAACTTTCATTTCACAAAGGCTCAAGCGAATAGCGAATAGCGAATTAACTCGTAAAACCAAGTTCTTCTCCTAACAGTTCTCACCACTACTGGCTCCACTGGCTAAAAAGTAAGATATTTCCAAGCGGCACGGTCTGATGCCATTGTCGACAGTAATAGAAGCCATTCCTTTTTCCATCTTTCAAGTTCATACTTCTTTCCTGACCGTATCAGTCCAGGTCTTGATTTGCCTCGCACCTCGCTTTTGACGCCATGCTTCATAGGGTTTAGCAAGTAATGAAATACATGTCAATTCTTGTGGTGTCCTGACCAGCGAAGGCGACACTCTACGATGGTACTGTTAATGCAAGTGGTGTTTGAACGAAGATGGATGAGATCATATGAAATTTTATCCACGAGAATCCGTAAAATACCTTAGTCACAAGTGTTCAAAGGCAGACTTATTAATATTCTCCACTCTTATTGGCTCTTATGTTTTCCAGCCATATAGCAGATTGAGCAAATTTTAGCTATATGGGCGTGGACTTACGTTTTTATGGTGATTTCACGATGATTCCATAAAGGTTTCGTCAAGCGGAAGAATGGCTGCCGTAATAGCTGCCGTAATTCGGGTTGTCATTTTTTGCCTCGCCCTTCGGTATTAGAGTGGATCTAAGGATATTTAAAATATTTAAAATTTAAAGGATATTTAAGGTTATAGGATATTTAAAATCTGGCACTTCCTCAAAAGGTAATAAATATAAAATAAGGCATTTTATTCAATTTCTTATAAGGCGAAAAATTCGTTTATATTAACAGTTCGATTCTCGCTGTAGTTGTTGACATGTTGTTTATAGCATTATTTGCGTCATAACTGTCAGCAAAAAGGAGTGCATTATCAGCTCAGATATTTAAGATCTATGATACTCTGGACTGATTTGTATACCTCTTAAATGCTGACTAATGCACGTCATCCAGTTTATCGCATAGTTGAATAATGCTGGGGAAAGGACACCAGTTTTTATTTCGAAGGAGTCTATTAATTCCACATATATATAGACTTACTAAAATGCTTTTATGAGTGGAATGATCTTCTCTGAAACATCACGTGTTCCGTCGCCGTTCAAAGCGCTGTTCTATCAATTAAAACGAAGATAACCGCAATGTCGATGAAACACGTGACGGTGGGTTGCAAATATTTAAAGCGATGTTCCAATACCCTTCTTAATGTGAATATCTGGTCAGCACAACCGCGTCCGGTATAAATCCAGCTTGATTAACGTACTTGCTGCCTCGTACTTCCATAAATCTACTGAGTAAAAGAGAAGCAAAAATTTTCGCTGAGTTAATGGAGATCCATACTTTTTTCTCTATAGAATAAAGCAGTGATATATTTATGTGTATCAGGATTCAAATCATGATATCAAAACTACCGATCACCATCGCTAAAATTATCAAATTAGCAAAACTAACTCACTGAAATTTCCTTCGGAAGGCTAAATAGAGCATTTAAAAATACTGTTGGGAATTTACATAATGCTTCTGCATTTTGCATAACGATAATAATAAATCGTTTGTGCTCATGAACTTGAATTGTATTTTCGATAAATTCACATAATCGTTCAAGTGTATCACAATTATTTCTATATGCACCACTTTTAAAGGGCAAATTCGACTGTACTTCGCGACAAAAAAATCTCTGTGAACCATCCAATAATGTACAATTTAATAACATTATATAATGCTGAAACAATATTAATAAGCAATAAGTATTAATCAATAAGTGATGAAAAACCCAAAAAATCCGAAATATTAATTTAAATATACAATAAATTTAAATGGTAAACAAATTTTTAAGCAATTTCCAAAATCTAAAATTGTAATGAATTTAATTTTTAAAAAATTATCTGTTTCATTAATCTGACAATAAATCACTTAAACTCAATTAATTTAAAAAGATTAATTTAATTCAATAAAAGCTGCAAGAGAAATTATGGCTTAAGAATATCGCTTATTTTTTTATTTTAGTCCATTAATTTACTAAAAATATTCAATGCCACGAAAAATATATTGATTATTTGAAAGGTTAAATGCTTATTAAATAACTTCATATTTAATAAGTTATAATTTATTACCAAAAACGATAATTAAGTGGAGTCATTCTGATGGAGAAATTATTATTTTTTGAAATCAGTTCAAAAATAATCAATCAAAACAACAGTGAATACTTCTATAGTTTTTTTCCAGAGAATGAAGCAATGATATAGTTATTTGTAACAGAATTTAAATCTTGATAGTAAATTGACAAATTCTTCATAGTAAAATGATAAAAGTCTTACATAAGTAATTAATAAATTAATAATTAATATAATGCAGAAGTAATGCATGTTAATTAATTAGTAAATTACTTTATTAATTAATTAATAATTATTTCGAGCGCGAAGTTCTTGGCAAAAATTTTTGACCCTACTAAAAGCTAATTAAAAACTTAGATCTGAGACCTTTTTTTCTAAGAATACTTACTATTTCTGGTTATGCTCGTTTGCCGAACCAAACAGCTTTTACCACGGAATCATCTGGTGATACAAGTACAAATGGGTTGTCTGCACCGGTTGGATTTTTGAAAGTCAAATTACTTCTGTCATAAATACAGTCCCAACATAGAAGTTACATAGAAATGAGACTAACAACTTACAGATTTGGATTCGATCTTTAAGAAATAGAAATATCTAATTATACCTAATAATCAAAAATAGAACTGCCACAAGAACGTGGGCGATGCGAGCGACTTACCTGTACTTCGAACGCGAAATACCTGGCGAAATTTCTAACCGCACGAGCAACCAGTGGGTTTAGCCTGATTAGAAATGGAGAGGAATCCACTAACCATTCGTCCACCTTACCTGATTGCCAGCAGTGATCGACCGTACAACAGTTCGAAGGGAATCACTTTTTTTCGATGAAATAAGTCCATAAAGATGAAGGTGAGTTACAACCGAAGAGTTGCAGTTCAGCAAGGAAATAATGCGAGATACGCGATTTTCACTTTCTTTCTCATCCATCCAATGCAACTGAAAATATTTCGTTGAACCAAACTAAGAAATTAATGATTCTGATACAATGAATTAAGCATTTCTATTAACTCGCAATAATTTAACTTTATTTTCTATGAAATGCAAAACAAAATACGGCGAATAATCGGATTATTAATTGAACATAGAAAAAAGGAGAGCCAAAGCCAAAGCGAATGGTTTAATTAATCAGAGATGCACTTCGACGGAAGAGAAACTATTGCGAAAACGAGAAAAAAATTAAAGGAAAGCAAAATTACCGGCCGAAGAGCATTATTTAATTATTCAGGAAAAACCTGAAGCGGCACTTATTAGCCGATCAATAGGTACTTAAATTGAAACTTTAAAAAAGAAAGAAGTCGTGCGCAATTTTAACCGAAAAAATGTTCTAGCATGTTCCTTTTTCAACGAAAATTCATCGGTGCTTTTCGAGTCATAAAAACGAAAACCAGAGGAGGGAGCCTTATTCATGATCAAAGCGTGCAAACAAGAAGGGAACTAGGAGACTCTTTCCTAGCACAACAAATTCTTTTAGTGAACCTAAAACTGCCTCAGTTCCTCAAAATTTCCCACACCCAGTTTGCAAAACCATCAGGTAGGGATGCGGCCACGGCCAAGCAAAAGTGCAGCCGTTCATTAATTTCTTCGTTTTCTGCATCAATCACTATAACCATTTAAACTGTGGTTGGGCTGAGATTCCTTTGCTAAGGCTCCAGTATGATCAGTTGAAAAATCATTATTAGTGTGGTGGTAGTCGTGCATTATTGTCAAGAGTCATAGATTATGTATGGTCAAATGCACACGCTCAATTGTCAGAACTTCAACTGGCGGAGGATCACAATTATTTACTTTTTATTTGGACGGTAATTGCATTTTCTGCGATTTCATCTGATTCGTCAATAATGGAACAATTTTTAAGAGAACTAGAAAGTAAGCAAGTAAATATAAGTGGTTAACGTCCACCATCTTTAGTTGGGTTAGTTCCCTGGCTGTTAAAAATTTTTGCTAGAGATTCACTTGGGATGGTGGTTGGAGCAAGATACGTACGAAAAGTATGCAGGCAAGGCTTGGTAAAGTAATTTTTAAGCTTAGGAATAAAATGAGCTTTCAGACCAAGGTAACCTATTAATGGAGACGAACAGCTGTCGGTCAACTATCCATGCACGACAAGATCCCGGCCATAGACCTATGGACATCGGCAGTTAAACAATAACGATCCATACTTTGTGCAAATACCGCGTGGACATCGCTTATGGGAAGTTCATTTGTACTCTTATGCAATGATTATAGCTGGCTCGGAACAGAGATAGTGATTGTACCATCGCTCTAAGTGGAAACCAGTTAACGACCGTATAACTTATGGTCGTGTGACTTTAAAGGGAAGTTTTGCAATTTCTCGATCATTAATATGCATCCCACTACTTTTTACGCCATCTCCGTGACAAATATAGTTTTAAGCTAAACTCTAAATGCTAATAATATCTATTCCGAAAGGTGATATACTCATAATCGGAGGAACTGGAATGCGCACGCAGGTCAAATTGCTAGCGCAATAGGCTGTATTTGACAAAAATGGGGAAGCGCCAGTCCAGGACGTTTTTTCTACTTTGTGGAGGATCATAAACTTTTTGCTATCATTATATGCTTCCTGCATCGAAAAAGGCGTCTATTCACATTGAACTAATAATGATAACTAATATTCCAATAAAATTATCAGTCATTTAAAGAGTCCGAGTCCAGTTTCAGTTATCATAACTGGCCTTCAAAGGATTTACTAAGTGGTATGGAAGAAAGAATTCATATCAGATAATTAGAGCAAAGTAATTCTTCTCTTAATCTTCAAGAAATACGATACGCTACGACAACTGTGCAGGAATTAATCTACTAATTGTATAGAAAAGGCAACAATTTTGGTGGAGCACGGCGATTGGCGATTCCTACTTCCAATATTTAGTTTCTCAAAATTTTTTTGGGAAATCTGCTCCACTGTGATATCTGTTAGAGTTAATATTTTCTGCCACGCTGGACTCTATAACTAACAACAATTATTATATATTCTCCAGCCAACATTCTTATAAATATCTCACTGCGAACCCTCAAACTTGGGTAATTAAACCTTTATTAATATACATATGTACAAAAAAACACAAGTATAAAAATTCTAAAAATATTAACAAATCATGACACTAGCGCGGCATATGGTTATTCCCGTATGGCTAATCTAAAGGTGGGTGAGGCACTCAGTAGCGCCACGCAGGAACGATGCAGCAACGTTGACCTGGACGTTCCTATCCAACTCATCTCCAACCCCCAGACCCCACCATCTTTCTCTATCCCCACCATCCCCATCTCCTTACCACTCCTCCCGTCGAGAACACAAAAATAGCTAAGATATTCCCTCGGGAGCTTATATTTATTTTGGGACGGACCGAGGAAAATGTTTGTTTCTCTTTGGTTTTACAAAAATAAAAAATAGATTCATTGTACTTCTCATTGTCGAGGTATTCTATCATAATTTTGAGATATTTTCCTAATCCTTTTTTTAACTCTGGTCTTTCTTAAATATCTAATGTATGACCCACTCAAATTTATAATTTATAATTATTATCTTCACCATTTGGCGACACTAGTCATCTCTGAAGAAATTTTCACTTCCTTTTCTGTTGGGTTGTATTGTGACCATACGAACTTACGCCGTAACCAAGTTGGAAGCGTTCTTTTACACTATTCAGCTATACGATAAATTGTATAATGGACACCATTTGTCAGTATTCAAAAATTCAAGTTCTCTGAGATCATAGTGTCATAGAGATAAGCTTGAAATAGGCTTTGAAATATTTCGAAATAAGCTGATGATTTAGTCGTTTTTGGCAATTATGAAGGAATGCAAGAGATGATGGAAAGTACTGATGATTAAAAGAAAAAATTGGTTAGGTATTGATCAATTTATTACACGCCAGACATTGACAAATTAAAATATCTTTATCAGTTCATCAAGAGCTCAGGGAATGTTCAGAAGGCATACTTTAAATATTTTGGATCCGCTCTTATTAAATAGCCAAAACGAAGAGAAAATTGCATAAGAGAAGAATATAGAAGATACTAAGACATCATCATTCATGATTATATTTACAGTACATTTAAATAAAATCCCACATGATTGCATTCATTTTTGTTCAAACATTGCTTGCTTTCAAATCGTCAAAGTGAGTCGCCTATGCTTAGTAATATTCTTCATCGACCATCGTCAGAATTGACACAAATTGACTCATATCTTTCTAAAAGTTGTGTTGTATGGCGTCAAAAGCGATAAAGACCAGTCCTGACTTGATAAAATCAGAAAAAATTCAGGCAGCCCAGCTAGTTAGATTGTGGAAAAAAGAGCGGTTTCTTTTAATATTAAGCGTAGCATCGGATCGAGTGCCGTAGAGGTAGGTACCTTTCCCTTATATCCAACCGAGCTAACCTAACCAGTATTGCTGAGAGCTATTAGAAAGAGTGTAGATGGATCGTTATCACCATTCGGATTTTTAATGATAACTTTGCTTTTGCCATAGCAGCAAATGATACTCAACGTGGATCAAAGTAACAGTGCCATTTAAATACCTTGGTAGAAAGTCAACTTTTATTTTACAAATTTACAGAAAAATAGTCTTTTGACTCTTTTATTTTTCAAAAATTCGGACAATTAAATGAAGATTTCTATGTAAGATATTATCTATCTAACTTTTTAAATATTTTAAAATTACACATGTGGTTACTGCTTTTTTAAATTTATAAAATTATTTATAAAAATTTTTTAAAATTATATTTAAAATTTGAAAAGGTTCGAGGTAAATAATATAATTAAAGTACGATAAATTCTCAAAACTTTATGAAATATTCTCTATTTGACAAATAATTAGATAATTGATTAGATAATTTAGATAATTGTTATAAATATTAATATCTTTCAAATGAATATGACATATTACAGATGTTTAAAAGAATTACGCCGAGGAATTATGGTGGTTTTATATGGAGTAAATTTTCAGCTACAATTGCATAAAATGTGCTTTTCTCATATCATATTTGGCACTTTCGCCTTATCTGAGAGATGTTAAATTTAATTATTGGTGAAATATACAATTAAAGAGAGGTGAAAGGGAATTAGTGTAATTAGATGGTAGGGGTCTGAAATGTGAAATAAAATTCGCTCAAGAGAACAGAATAAATAGGCAAAAAGGAACGAAGTTGCGTCGCCTGATAACAACGATTTACCCTTAATAATTGTATAATTTTTTTTTGTTAATGTTTTGTTATTTTATAATCAATCAAAAAAAGCAAAGATAAAGAATTCTAATAAATTTATTGTTGATTAAATCTTGATGAACGATGATTAGTCCTTATATGTTGAACAAGATCAATTGTTAAACCGAACATTATTCCACAAATCGCACAGCAATTCTCATTTAGAACCGCTAAAGTATTCATAGATCCTTGGATAAATCCACTTTGTCGGTGTTTTATTAGGCATCCTATGAGAATATCTTTATATTTCAACGGCTTTATCAATTTTTTCGCAAAAAACCTTCAATAATATAAACTAAAAATGAATTCATCTGCTAATTAAAAATTATCATTTAAGCAAAAGTTAGATAATATCATCCACCTGGATTAGATGGAAATAGGGGCGCAATTGTCGATAGTGTTACGGCAGATTGATGGTAAAGAGTTGCAGATAAATTAAAAACATTCGAATGCAAATATGGAATTGGCTTTTGTGTAGATTTCTGAAAATTCTAAAAATATATTTTGAAATGCTATTCTTACTTTTTATGTGCAACACCAAGTGGTTAGCTCTTTCTGGTTCAATATTTTAAATAATTTTGAATATTTTTAAATATCTTTATATTTTTTGTCAATAGAGTTAAATTTTTTTTATCAAGAGAATCACTTAGAAGAACTAGTTTAGCCTGGTTTTTTAATAGGTTTATTTCTATCGAGGACAGGATTCAGACTCATCTTTCTCAACATTTTCCAATATTTTTTTTTAGATATTCTTCATTTTCCAATATTTTTAAATTTCGATAAAATATAATAGAATAATAAAATTTTATAGTGGAATCATATCAGTTGAGCATAAATACTAATTTAAATCAAAGAGACATGACCCTTTCACCAAAGAGTCACTTGGGGATAGAGATACAGGTGGATCCCCAGCTGCCACCCAGATTCTTGACAGGTTTCTCCTGTCAAAGATAGAGAATAGAGAAATAACTAAATTAAATTTAAAAGAAAAATTTAAAGATAATTTTAAAAAAAATAAAAAGAAACATTTATTATTATTTATTAATTTCCTGTTCTAAAATTCTTTAAAAAAATTTAAAATTTAGCTCAATTAACGAAAAAAAAATTTGAATAGTAAGATTTTAATCGGGAAATTGAGAAATAATTTAAAAAATATGGAATAATTTGAAACGACCGCTCGCAATTCTGACACCTGAGATGGCGTCGGACTGAGCAGCTTGGAGACGTTTTACCCTTGTAGCCACCGGAGCCAGCCTAGCCAGTAACAGTGAGATCTATTAGGAGAAGAAAAAATATTAATTTAAATACAATACTCGAATTTTCTGCAAAAAATCTCATTGCATCTTAAATTCATTGCAAGATAATCTTTCAATCTTAAATATAATATAAATCTTATAATAAAATATAATATAACCAAAATAAACGAGAATAAGTGCTGTATGTTGCTTTAATGGAAGTTAAACCTTCTTAAAATATAGCCAAATTCCCAGTGAATAAGGATTTTGAATTAATTAATCGAGAGAAAATGCGAGTAATCGCTTAACGGCCATTATTTGGACAAAAAGGACTTATTTATCTCGAATATTTGTGGTAAAATATTTGTTATCAAAAAACTTTTCGAAACTGCAAAAAAATTATTATCATAAATACAACATATCTATGAAAATAAATAACGAAGTTGATAAAGTTTCTAACTTGAATTGGGCGAATGATAAGAGCTTGTGCTTTATCAGGTATTATATTGCCAGATGTCCGATTTATATCTTCCGAACTATCAACAGCCGGGTTCCATATACGAATTTTTTTTGATGACAAATTCTCTTTTATCATATTTTTCTAAAATATAGCTTAATAAGAATATTAATAAAAATAATAAAAAAGTAAGATAAAAGAGTTTTAAATTAAAAGTGCAATCCGAGTGGTGATATACCATTAAAAAAAAATCGCGTTCATCAGTAAATCTTTAATGCATGCAGAAATCCCACTAAAATTCATATTTATAAATCTGAATATTTCGTGAAAAATAAAAAAAATACAAAGAAATTCACTCGATTCACTGAGTCCGAATATTCGTTGATATGCGAGATAAATATGCTGCTTGACCAGGTAGATAGCTTTAAGCATTTCTCTGTGTCATTGCAAACAATTTAATTATCGCTTATACAGGTAAGGATAAGAGAAAACAGCGATGGATATACGGTGGTGTTATTAGATTATTAAAAGAGGCATGTTAATGATATGTAAATCAAGGAGAGAATATTAAGTCATCTGGAAAAAAATATATTACATATTCAGTGATAAAATTATTGATCATGAATATATTGAAATAAATGTTAAAAAGAAAAAAGCCGTCGAAAGAATTCAACTAGAATTTAAAAATTCAACTAGAAATTATTTCGCATCGAATATCAAAATTCTCAAATGACTGTTCATGATATTTTATATTGTTTTGTTGATTAGAGACATGTCAATAATAAAGGTTTTAAAAATTTTTATTCAGGAGTGAAACAAATGAAAATATTGAAAAATTGCTTTTAAAATTAGCGAAATATTTTGTGAAATATGAATTTTTTTAAAATAATTTTGGTCATTTCGTAATGAAGGGCAAAGTTAGCGAAAATTTGGCTCCTATTCTCGACAAGAGTAAGACTTTTATTAAAAAATCCGAATAGTGCTATGATTCGTCTTCTATCGCCATATGACAAAATTTCTGGATTAATAGTCGTCAGATTCACAAATGAATTGCAGGATTTCTTCACAAAAATACCCGTACAATCAAAGGATTCAAAAGTTTATCTGTTTGATTATATTCCCAATTAATCAATTCAATCTTACTATATAAAGCTTATGTACACTTGTGAATATGTACACTTATTAGATCACAGTTTTTCAAATTTTTTTGCTTACCATTTCCTTTCCAAAGAAAATTTGTTTCGGCATCCCATTTGAGAAATTTATATCTCTGCTAATAGGTAATTAAATTTATAAGCTATGTTGATTATATTATATTAAATTATATTTACATAATTTATATTATATAATTTTTATTAGAAGCTTTTGAATTTTAATTTGGAAACAAAACATTTTCGAACTGAAATTTTGAATAAATTTGTTAAAATAATATAGATGAAAAACTCACCAGATTGCTTACTATTTTTAGATTTATTATTAACCAAATCAATGGAGTGAAAAATTATCACTAATGAGAATGATGAGTTTGCTGTGATGCTATGCTATTTGTACATTCGGCCTACATTTGTCGATATTACTAAATCCTATGTTGACGATAAATCAGATGGTCGTCATCATATTTTCACGCAGGAAAGATTCACGAAGCGAAAAAATTACTAAATCCTAAACTATGCTTGTAAAAGAGTAGTTTAACAGAATAGTAGAGTAAACAGAAAGGCACACTTCGTTTTGCTCAAATTTCGCCCATTTCCTTGAGCTATAAATTCGTTTCATTAAATTTGTTATACGAATCTATCAAATAATTTATGTTCCTTCTACCTCATTAATTTTAATTTTTTTCGCAATGAACCCATCTTTATTTTCAAAAAGCCTCAGCATTGAGTCAAAGATTCTAACATCTTACTTCTGTGTGAAGTAGATAACTATTGCAGTCATCGTTTTCAGCACAAAACTATCCAAACAATGCATAATAAAACGCGTGGGATCTGATTGTGCTATAATTAATTGCTATAATTACTTATTATAATGGGGTGTGCAGGCGATTTAAGATTTTTTACTACTGAATGACTACTGAAACTGAAACTACTGAATGGAATAATGAACACAACTTTTTCAACAATGAAGTAAGGTCGCATTGGTGTCTAATAGCTCTCACCATTACTGGTTAAGCTAGCTACAACAACTACAAGGGTACTCTCCCAAACTGCGCGATCTGATACCATCGTCGAAAATAACAGAAGCCCCTCCTTTTTCCATCGTTTTAATTCATATATTGGTGGTTCACCTATACGTTCAAAATCTTTTCTGACCGTATCAGTCCAGGTCTTGATTTTCCCACCTCCCTTTTGACGCCACAGAGTTCGGCAGATAAGAAAATATTTGACAACTCCTGTGATGGGTGGCGAAGAATGTGTTCTAACCAGCGAAGGCGAAGGTACCGTTTTGTGAAGGTACCGTTAATATAAATGGTATTTAAACGAAGGTGGGTGCGATCATGTGCGATTTTATCCACTCGCTGAACGGTAAAATGTATCTTAAATGTAAAATATATGAATGGTCGAAGGCGGATAGCTTCTTAATACCCTCCACTCTCATTGGCCAGGTCTCGCAGCCATATAGCAAGATCGAACGAACGAAAGAACGAATTTTTGTGGTGATCTCGCGATGGTTCCATAAAGATTTCTTCAACCGGAAAAACGCATTTCTAACTATCTTTGTAATTTCCCCTTTTGCCTGGCCATTCGGTATTAGAGTGGGTCCAAGGTATTTAAAATCGGGCATTTCCTTAGTCGGCAATGAATAATGCATATCTTGTAATTTCCACATCCTGGGCCATTTGATCAATTCATCAATTCTTTGCATTGTATAGTCGCTCAAAGGAATTGATAATGTCAAAGGGATTTGTGCAGCAAAATACGCATGGCTCCACTATTATAACTGTTAAAATCAGTATAATCAGTATTTGCAGGACTGTTAAGATTCTTTACCAATGGTCGTCTTCCTGATTTAGCTAAAAGTAAAGAAATGTAAAGCTATAAGAAATAAATGATGAGGCGAGTAACTCGCATATTTATTAACGTTGGTCTTTTCAAAAATCGATTATTAAGCGCTTGAAAATGGGACAAATCATTATCTTTTTTATCAGCGTGAATTCTAATATTTCTAATATTTCTTCTTCTGATATTGAATATTTCCTAGACTCATTAGAAAAATTTTTTAGGCAATAGGCAACGTTTTGTTCGAGGGTAACGAAACAACTTTAAAGATTATATTGCCTTCATTATTTCTGTCGCGATTTTCGCGGATGATTTCGAGTCATACTTATTTACCAATAATCTGAAGTCTGGTAATTCACCGTTGTTTACTTGTGGTATTTTAAAAGATTTTCTGCCCCTGCTCCTCTAAATTTCCCCACTCTTCTCTATAATAAATTGTTTGAATTACGCCTTTTAAATTTACCATGCAGTTTTTGTGGATCATTTGGCGTGGGCGAATGGTTCTCGTTTTCCCATCTCCTCATCCTATATCGATTTGTGAACGTGGGATCCGAGCTGCCGCACCTCACTGAACAATTATTTTTACAATTGTTATTGTGATTGTTGGTTTTACAATTATAATTATTTTTGTTATTTTTATTGTTTTATTTTATTTTTTGTTCAATTTAAATTTTTTGTTCAGCGTAGATTTTTGCATGATACAAAGTTTTGCTAGGTTATTATGTTATTATAATTGTATTCAAATTTTTTTATCTTCCATTCGTTCTCGCGTATTATTAATTGGTTTAATTGCCCAAGTTTGAGGATAAAAAATTCTGGTGGTGCGGCGTTTTACAACTCATCATTGCGCTTCTCCGTTCAGGCAAGTTGGCATCAATAATAGCAGAAAATTGCGCAACAGGCGACATTGTTCCTATTACTGTCTTTCATATTTTTTATAACTTCCCTTCTTCGGCTAACTCGTAAAAACAATTTAATTATTGCTTTAAAATTAATTAAGCTTTAGTTATATATTTTAAAAGAAATGTCCCTCCAGAAGTACAACAAAAAGCCAAGCGTTTCAATTTTCTTATTTTATAACGAAATTGATCGCAGTCAAATTGCGCAATTTGCAGTCAAATTTTCATAAATACGAAAAAGTTTAGCCTTATTGGAACAGTATTAATATTCTTTATAAATAATAGTAAAGAGCGAATAAATTTTTACATGTCGCATTTGCATTAGACTATTTAACTGCTCATCGCACTTGGGAAGTAACTTAATAATGATTTTTCACGTATTGTACATGGAACTTGACTTAATAGTCACTTGCTTTTAAAGACTTGAACATACGAATGGTTGATGGGTATGATTCTTATGACGATGCATGACTTTAAGCGGATAAGTGTTTGCTTAAAAACGCTGAGCCAGCAGTCATCACAGATCTCTGCAAAGCTTACAGGAAATGATCGCCACTTTAGGAAGTAGAGATCTATTTTATCAAACATCATGGACTGAGGCTTACATCTGACGCGAGCAGTCAGTTAACAGAGTGATTTTCAGCATTATGAGAACTGTGCAATGGTGTGAAAAATCATCTTCAGCAAAGGCTTCCAAAATAATAACTGCTCATCACACTATTCAGAAATAAAGATTCTTCTTCTGTGATCAGAAACGCGATCGCCAAATGTGAATATCCAGCTGATTCGATGATAAACGGTTCAAGATCCACTTATGAAAAGTTTGACGAATTCCAACTTATCTGAATTATGAATATCTCGTATAAATGCGCTATTTCGAAATTATATTCATGATATCATGCGACGAAATTGGACTTAAACAAAAGTCAACACAATTAATCGTTGCTTGGATCATTTATTATGCCAACTGCATAACAAATGTTCAACATATTGCCATATGTCAATAATTATCTCTGTAATAATTATATATTTGACGAATTACTTTTGTAATTCATTTACTTAGTAAAGGCTACCCAAAGAAAACATCCGTAGGGAATACAATGCATTTGAATTGATATGAATTGTATTCATCCCTGAGATCAATTTCAGCAGCGTAACTGATTGACATATCCTTTGCAGAAAGCAATAAGAAAACTAGTAAGATTATAGTCGAGCTTGACAGATACACTTATGAAGCAGAAATCCCAGAAGAAAATATTACCATCATCACTCACAACAATTCATATGCCAGTTTTCTACCCAGCCATCTCAAAGAATTTCAAATGAATTTCAATGAAAATTTAGCACTTACTGGATATTTTAATGAAAAAAGCAAGACACGATGAATTTCCATAAATTTATTTTAATACAATATAAACAAGTTTCAAAATCTTTAAAATAAAATCAAGCATAACAAGATATTTGATGCTTTAAAAAATTTATAAAAATAACAACAAAATTGCAATTAAACGAAACTTTTTATGCTTCACAATACGAAAATCATTTAAAGATCTCAAACATTATTCAATGACGACCTTTCTGAAATCCTCGACATAAAAATTTTTCACCAAACAACATGAAATTTGATTTGAACAAAAGAAAACGGATCATATAGATAACACAGACCTCGAATTATTTTTAAGAAGAAAATGAAAAAATACCACAGAAAATTTTATTTTTAAACACAAGACCAAAAAATTTTATCAAGCGCATATCAAATAAGAAATTAAAAACAATGAAGTTAATTCCATAACCATTTTCAATATGCAGAGAGCGTCTATTAGAAATATTGATCAAACATTTTCCGAAAATAGAAAATCTATAAAAATCTTACAAATCTAATCTATAAAAAAAAAAAGAAATCCAAATAAAATCAAAGTCAAAATCAAAATCCTCAATATAATCAATTAACCAAATTATCTACTGCATAATTTTTATTCTATATCTTCTAACCTGAATATCTTTCCATATTATTTTATTGTAAAATCTTTGCTTTGAAAAAAAATGAAGTAAACAGTAAAAGAACGAGAAGAGAGATTAATAGGAAATAAAGCTCCAAATTTTGTCCATGAATCCTTGAGTTTTCTGAGGTTGAATAATGTTGTTTATCTAAAATAATTTAAATAACTATGATAATTTCTGGTTTAAAATTATTCAAATTAGAACTAGCATACACGATATTCGTTATCTGCGATATTATAAGCAGCACGTAAAGAACGTATTCCAGAACGAGATGTTCTATTTATTTCTTTATTATCACAGTCGATTGAATTCTTCGAAGCATTTACTGCAGTTGCTGGTGCAAGTCCACAGAATGAATCTTCCATAATAATACTAGACGTAGGTAAGCGATTTTCATCATTTGAATTGCAGATGGCTGTTGAAAAATGTACGGAAGATTCCAGATCTACCGATTCCTTCAATTTCAATTTAATTCAATTCAATGAATATTCACACAAGATTTTAAAAAATTCAATGAAGAGCGACCAATATTTCAATTAAAACTCCACCAGAAAAGCATTACCACTTATCACAGCGCTCAAAAATTATAATTATAATCATAAAACATAGAAAAAAGTTCATGGAAATGAAAATAAAATCTATAGGCCGCAAAAATTCAATTCTAAATCAATAAATACATAAAAAAAAGCAAACTTTACTATCCGTTGGAACAACACCGAGCTTTAGCTTACCACCAAAAATTCGCCCATTGTATGTCAACGCTTGCTGAGCATGCACTGCAGTCGCATAACGGACGTGCACCCAGTTGCCTTTCTTAGGAAACTCAAAAAATTTTTCTTTAAATCAATTTCATAGAATATTTTTTAGGGAACTTTGATGATGAGAATCGATATGGATATGATCAAAAACACCTTAAATTCTATATTGGACATATTTTTTTTTGGAACAATCCATACCTCATTTCTTTGAAAAACAAAAACATATTTTATTCATAATATTTATAAAATTTATACCCGGTGAGATACAATTGCGCCGTGACGACCAAAATATTTGAGGACATCAGATGCATCTTCAGAAGGGAAACCAAAAATTGTAACCCAATTACCAGCCGTATCAAACATTCTAAATTTTCATAATTAATTTTCATAATGTCGCAAAAATATTAATGTTTTCATTTAAAAAAGAAATTTTTAGGATTTTTTCCATAAACTGGTACACAATAAAATTTTGCTTGTTGAAAATAAATGAAGATGAAATAAAAATCATCTCTTCCTCGTAATTCGCACTTCTATACACTATTGATTAAAAATTGATATTCCTGGTATATATAAAAAACTTACTGCTCGACCGGAACAACTTCATCAGTTTCAAAGGTAGTTTGATTAATACCAGCCAGAATAACATTCGTAGACTTTACTTCTTCTCTTAGAGAACGCAGTGGAGGGCCTTAAAAAAAAGAATAAGGAGATAAGAATAAAGAATAAGGAGAAAAACTTAAGAAAAATTTAAAACACAAAAATTTAAAAAAACCATAAAGTTATAAAAATTTCTTCAAATAAAATTTAAAAAATGCAACAAATTCAAGAAAGTAAATGTGACTATTTAAATTGAAGTCATAAAAGAACGATGAGAAATCAAATATAGGGACTTTCAACCTGAAATTTATTTAAAAAAGAACTGATTAAAAAAATTTATAAACCTGAGCTGAAAGTCGAAATTTTATGCTTCACCCTTTCACTGGTTAGTGTCGGTGACCAATGAACGGATTTACAGCTAACTGCAGATGCTGCAAATAATATATATCCACCTTAATCACATCAATCTCACTCACCAAATTACTACTTTTATAGGAAAAATGAATGATAAAATAGTTAACTATTTAATTGAGATGCAGCAGGTGAGAATATATTCACGTTGCCTTGTAAATTTTGCTTTTCTCCGCGCTGAGGAGTGCCTAAATGAATTGATAAATTTCCGAAATTTCGTGCTAAACGATAATGGAATAAAACTATCTCGTAATACTCCCAATTTTTATTTTTTTTCCACTCTCAATTTTGCAAAGAATCATATCAAATTGAGTAATTCTTATGACATAAAAAATTATTAACCTGTAACCGAAGTGCTGATTGCATTGGTTTTTGTTTTCCTATTCGAGCCAAAAAGAAAATTTGGCGAAATTGTTTGACCCGTTTGATTACTCGTTGTGTTTCGAAATTGTTCAGTTGATGTTGTTGGCGATTTTGTTGCCATCAAAACATCCTTGCTACTCGTTAAATTTCCCCGAGGATTTGCCAGCATTTATTACACTTAAATAAACAATAAATAAAACTTCCGAAAATGCAAATGTGATTGTTTAAATATAAATACGACTATTTTTTGGTTATCTAATCCAAATTAAGTGGTCTTTCCCCCTAATTTCATTATTTCCTCATCAAATCCATGCGAAGCATGATAACCAAACGGATGTTACTCAGGCTGTCGTCTCATGGACCAATATTTCAACTCTGCCTTCGACAAGAATAAACTTAAAATTAAAAACCTGGTGCTGAAGAACCACATAATTCTCTGGTAAAAGGGAATCCTCGCGATACTGTCTAGACAGAGGAATGAGAAATGTTGACCAGAAATTTAACTGCTTATCTATTTTCACCCCCTATATTCCTTCATATCTTATAACTATTGCTCCAACGGATTTCGCTCTAGTTTATGTGAAATAAACCATCTACTCTGCCAACTTTTAAAGCAGATTTCAAAAATACCAAGTCCGCATCTGATTGTTAGTGGTGAAAAACTATCGCAGTCTTAAATTTTTTCTTGGTATAGACCTAAATTTGATGGGCGGTGATCATTTACTAAAGGGATTTACACACATTTTAAAAAGGTTCATGTATTTATTTTTAATGCTTGGTGAATTAATTTGGATTAATCGCCTAGGGGATTACATTTTGAGATAATAAATCCGAAATTAATGCTTAGGGAGAAGAAATTTCATAAAGAGAAATGTATTGTTCGTATTCATCGATAACCAGATTAACGGCATAAATGAAACGAAAACGGAAAAGTATGGTGGTGGAATTATTGTTGCCGAATTATTTTTGACAAGTGCGATGTGACGCTTAAGTGGTATACTGCTTTGGTTGAGCGTGGAACCTCTTGGCGAGAGTGAGCGTGGCGAAGGAATCACCTAATTATCAATGGACATGGAAATGGACACTAGAGGGACTCTATGTGGAAAGGAAATCTAAACAATTCGGCTGAGATTTTAGAAACTCCTTCAGATATTTGCCCACGAAACTACCGCTTAACTCGTTTTTACCACCTTTTTCTAAAAAGGTTCTGCGCTACTTTGGTTTTTCTAACTCTATTGACCACTGGAATAAGACATTTCTAAACTTCCTGATCTGGTTACACTACTAGCTGGGCTGGCTACTCCACTGACCACAAAGGTCATTCAGTAGAATCATTCAGTCTTGTTTGAGTTCATTAAAGTGAGATTTGTTTGAGTTTGAGTTCACTTCACTATAGTGCATGCAGTAACAGTACAAAGTAGGATTCAATGCGACGGTATAATACAGCAAGATGGCATATAACATTTATTCTGTGACTTCGATTATGAGTTATTTTCACCATTATTAAATTGTATATAACATGCAAGTAGGGTTAGGAATTGAATGGCTCAGTGGGTTTTTGCTAAATTCGCGCCGATGCTGGGATTCGATTCCCTGCAGCAGTAAACCTGTGCAAAAATCCTAGTGATGCTGTTGGCGACTTACCTGTACTTCCATCGCCAAGGGACTTCTTGGCATATTTGTTCAATGCGACAAGCCAGTGGAGCGGCTTTAACCAGTAATGGTGAGGACCCTCAAAAAAAAACTGTAACATGCAAGTAACGAATAAGAACAAATATATAGATATAAATCTCAATTGAGAATCAACGATTAAGATGTGGCAACACTATAGAATAGATTTGGATCTAGAAAAGATTTAGAAGTACCTTTTACTGGAAGATCTCTGAACACAAGAACACAAGAAAAAAAAGGAGCAAGAAAACTTATATATGAGATGGTCTTTTGGATATTGAATCTTCAGATAACCAGGATTTTAGCATCAAGAATTTTAGCATCAAAAATCGCCGTGATCGAGTCGTTTCATCTGATAATATAGGGAATAAACCATCCGAACCATCCTTCGTTTAGCTTTGCATGAATCTTTTAGACAAGTTGATAAATTTTTTAATTTGGAAATATGAAAATCCTTCAACATATTTACCTATAATTACTCTTGAATTCAATTGGAATAATTAATTTGTGCATTTTTGTTGCATTTCAAATCTAATAGTTCATTAGAGCCTCCTTTAATAGTTCATTTATAGAAGGACATTTCATTAATATTAATTTTATATAGCACTTCAGCCAACATCATTATCCATGGAGGTTCAGCGATGTTCCTTGGATTTTCCAGATTTGATATATGGTTTTCGCAGTTTAATTGCAAGCTTTTACGACGATAATAAAATTATTATTTAAACAATTTCATCGAAATAAAATTGAAATTCAAGTGAAAATTTCTTGCTTGCACATAGTAAATGTAAAAATTGTTTGAAAATGATTTTTTTCTTCGAATTGTTATTTGTTTGTTGGTTTGACAATAAAATTATTTCCTATAAAACATTTTTATCAGTCTGTGTTTCGTGCGTATTGTTTCTCTAAATCTTTCGTTCTATACTACTTTTTTGTCTACAGCAATCACCATTTCTGGTTCAGATTGTTCCACTGGCTTTTAGGATGCGACACTAGCGACTCTAGGACATTAGGACAAAAGTGATGATGAATCTCCAGCACTACCGAGTCTTTAATGATGGGGTACTGCATCGGCACGAGATGAAGTATGATGCTGGTAGTCTAAGCTATGCACCACTCGGCCATTCACCTTTAGTGATTGATATATTCTAATCCAGCACTATAATCTTTATTTTTATCTTTATTTACTGAAGAATGAAGTAAACTATTGAAGAAAAAGTTATTGTTCGTAAGTAAGAAAAATAATTGAAATGTTTAAGCCAAATGTCAGTAGTTCAAAATAAGTTTTAGTATTTTTCAATTTTTCTTATAAATTGAACGCGTGGTTCTTTTAGATTTCGTGCAATATTTTGTGGACCCGCAGCACTTCATTTTTGAGGATATTTTATTCCCATTAGCGGTCAAAAAGTCACAAATTTTGACGTACACTGCAAATTTCAAAATATAATGAACCTCTTTGTTCGCAAAAAATTGGCAGAATGTATTGCGTAATTTAATGCGCTCCTTTTCGCTATCTTTGCTATTTATTTGCGATGTTCGCTTTTTGCACATTTTTGGGCATTTGATTTTTGAATTTATTATAAAATGTAATTAATTAATTGATTTCTGCAAATGTAATTAATTTCTTTGAAAATTCTAAAATTATTTCATCGATGCGTGAAACCAAGATTTCTCTTAATTTCCGTTTCCATGGTTTTTTTTTTAAATGCGAATTATTTCGCATTTCATCGTCTCTCGTTATCCAAACATCACATATTTCTTAATATATTATATATATATTTCAATTAACAAACTTTAATGAAAAGGTATAAATCTATTTTACTTTATTTATTCAGCTTGATCATTACTTCGTTGGTCCAGTAGAATTTAAACTGATTGCTTTAGCAATATTTGTCTCATAGACCTTATGTGAACCTTTTTAATGACAGCTTTGATCTCGTCAATGGATGGATGGATGGATGGATGGATCACTTTAAAATTCGATGCAATATGTTTAACTCTTTAGTATATTATACTGTAATATAATCAAGTATTATAAGTGTATAGCAGGAGTTGCACGCTTTCATGCAGCTATCATTTCTTCTTCATTTCTTTATTCGGGGCGTTTTTTGTTTTTCATTGAAAGAGTGCAAATTCAAATATATATTTAAAAGTGTTAAAGTATAAAAATAAAACAATTTTTAGTTCTCTGTTTCCACCAAAATTTTTTTATAAATCAAAAAATTAAAAATTTCAGAATTTTTACTCCTAATTTTACCATTAGTTCACCGAATAGATTTATTCTTGTCGCTTGCGATTGACATATGAAAATCGAATCGGCAAATTAGAAATTGAACTGTATGCCAAAGAATTTAATTTAACTTATTGCAACCATACTTGCAACCAACCAATTTCTTCCTTTTTGTCCACTTATCTTGAAAAATGTTCAGAATCTAATTTTTTTTCGTTAAAAATTTTTGAAATATGTTACTGGGTGATTGTTTATTCGATGTTGATTAAATTATTTTTTTTTATTTTTGTATAGAATATACAAATAATTAAATAATTCATCGGTTAGCATTCACCATTTCTGGTTAAGTTAGCTCCGCTAGCTGGAAAAATTTACACACGTCGATATAAGTATAGGTGAGATGCCACCATTATTCGAACTGTAACAGATTTGCTTCTGACGCCTTCAGACAACCAAAGAAACCATACTACTGGATTATCTCTGTCCTGAATATAACATAGAATATAAGTTTAGATCACAATTATTTTTAAACCTTAAAAGTCGTTTCTAACGTTATAATTTACGTTAGCTATTGATGAATATGCAGCTGATTGAGGCTCATAAAAAAATCCATTTTAAACTAAGGCCTACTTAAATGATCTGCTGGTGACTCAGACATGTGAATAAAGAATGATGTTTTTCTTCGCAGAAATTGTATGCGAAATTGATTCAAAATATATATTTAATTACGAAAATCATATAAAAATATATGGAAAATATATATTTTAATAAATGTATCAAGAATAAAATTCTCGCAATATGAGAACCATAACTTTAGCTCATTAATTACGAAGAGGAAGCCACAAATTTGTAAAATAATATCTGAAATTGTAAATTTATGCTTCTAAACTTATTTTTCATAGTATTTTTCACAGAAACAATGACATTAAAAAAGAAGCTCGTGTGGTGCCGATGACCGAGCTATCTTTCAGTTCTTTCAATTACATCTTCGATTTCTTAATAATTGTGAGTCGAACCAAACCAATAATGGTGAATGTTGTTGAAAAAAATTTCTCGTGCGTTTTTAATTAAAATAGAAAAAAAAATGAAATGGGTACTGAAAAAAATAACCTTTCTAAAGACACTTCAGAATTATTCTTTTTTTAGAAAGTCCTCACCATTACTGGTTAAACTCGCTCCACTGGCTTACCGCACTGGACAAGGAGTCCTTTGGCGATAGAACAGGTGAATTTTCAGCTTGGATTTCTGGACGGCTTTACTTCTTCGCGGAATATGACTTCAGCATCAACGTTCCGAATTGAGCTACAATCCGCTGAGCTATTCTATCCCTTTGAAAATTATTTGGATAATTTTTTGTTAATCTGTTTTTAAAACCATTTTATTAGATCTGACTATTCCGATCAAATTTCGCATTATTTCAAAGTTTCTTTTCCTTTTAACAGTATTCACCATTTCTGATTCGACTGTTAGAATGATATTGATATTGATCAGAGAGAAGGAATGTCTAAGTGAGTGACACTAAGACTACTCGGATTTCATTTTAAATGACAGATTTATTTCTACTGAGAAACGGCAATTCGTACCTATGGCATATCTTTAGTCGAGCAAGTTGCCAGCCTACATACATTTGAAAGCTAAGTCCAAATTATTTAATGATTGTGATAGTGATTGGAACTCATTGCAAAAGCATCGTTATGATAGTTCAAATTACTGATAACGTATCGTGCTAAAAAATATTATAAGTAGTGGAATATCAGGATAATCATTTTTGTTGGTAACATTTTTTTATTTGAAATGACTCGCTATATAACTATTGTCATTTGCTTAGAATAAGTTTGAAATATCACGTTAATCCATTTTTGCTCATAATTATTTTTAATTATAATTGTTATAATTTGTTTTCTATAAATTCCCTTCTAACTTAAAATTTTGCATGCATATCTCTTTTATTTCCTAAGCCTTAGGTGAACTTAATTTCCTTAACCTCACTTGCCTCGCCTTCCTCCACCTCAGCACTTCCCTTCTCATATTCTTTTCTGAATCAGTTTATGTGGCTTTAAAATTAGTCTTATTTCTCAAAGATCCATGAAAGGAATGAGAAGAAAAAAATAGATTTAAAATAATTGTAATTAGAGGAGAGGAATACAAACATTACAAATAAAGATTTGTTATTTATACCTCCTCCAATATTCATGGCTTCACACAATAAGATCTTTTGAAATATTTTTAATAAAATTTTTTGTGTTGATTCAGAATGAAAGGGGTGAAAGACGAACCATAAATATTCGATATATAGTGTGTCCGTGAAGAATTTATATTTGATCTATATTTATATTACATTAACTGCACGGTGTGTGCAAAAAAGCCAAGCCACTGAAATGTAAATCTATTTCCTATAAAATCCATTAAATCGTTTTCATCTAAGGCTAAAAGGGTAATGCTAGCGTAGACTATCGTGTTGAGAGGCCAATTTGCTGACTCACCTTTATTTTTATCCAAACGATTCCATTTATTTCTATATTTCTAATCGTGCTTACAACGAATGAAGCTAGCCTAACCAGAAATAATAAGGGCTAACATTTGCTTATTTATCTAAGCTTTAAGGCTTAATAACTTTTCCTTACATTTAAGAGACAGAATCCAGAATTGCTCAAGAAAACTGTTCACAAGTTTTTGTTGCAAAAACATCATCCAATTTAGATTAATAAAATGGCAATTTATTCAAAAGTATTATTACAATTTGCAAAAAATGCCAGATAGAAATGGTAATTTGGCTATAATTTGACATATTTTTGACACGTTTATTTTTTTGTTATGACTTTTATCATTTCCATTAAATAATTAAATTCCCATTAGGAAAATTTTTATAACGAAAATTTGACGGCGAATTTTTCCATTTATTGTCGAAAATTCGAATTTATATTATTTAACAAGAAAGCCTTTTGTCCGTGTCAAAGGACCAATATTCCCTATACAATTTATTTGTTTGTTATAAGCACGAATTGAAATGGCATAAATTTGTTTGAATTCTAAAATTTTTTTTTTCTAAAAATCTCTTATTGTTATTCTGGATTCTTAAAGTTTCTTACATGTCAGTTTTGCTAAATATATGGATAAATTTCCATAATTAATAAAATATCTGTGAGATGCCTGAATATATTTTTTAAGGCATGAAGCAGAAGGGCTTATAATTTTTGCATTTTAATAAAATTGGTAGAATTTATCTATTCATAAGGTTATTCTCGTTCAAAAAAGCAAAGGTACATAACTTCCACTGAAGGCAAACATCATGGATTCTATTATTGATCCTTAATAAGAGGAGACGTGTCTTTAAAAATAAAATGTGCTGTGGATTCATCCATATTTCCATTTCCAAGCGAACTCTTTAACATAGAAGAAAAACCAGAATTTCAGCCAGTCAAGCCAGTTTTGAAACCATTGTAAACCGAACAAATTTTTTGTGATTCATTATTTAAAGGATTTATTAACGAGATTACAGTACTGCCTTTATCTTTATGGGTATCGTCAAAATGCATGGAAAATTGTTAGAATTTTATGCGATGAATTTCAAAAAAGCGAAAATTGTTCAGAGATACTTCAGTTAAATGATGAAACAATAAATAACAATAAATTTCGCTTTACTTTTATTATAAGCCAATAATTATTTATTCATCCAAATTTGATGCAAATTTAAACAATACAAATTTTATGAAAAGTTTATCGTTCATAATTTCGCTGAACATGCAGAATTGATTGAAATCTTATTTTTTATCTTTTGATTCATTTTTAATTGCTTTTCATTATGGTGATAGTTTTTATTGGCTTACAAAAGTCATATCTATTTGATGCATAATATGTTGTAGTACAGCCGATCTACTGCAGCGAGATCAGCCTACCCAGTAATGCTGCGACTTATTAGAAGAGAAAGAAACAAAATGATAACCGATCTATTAAGATTTTTTCAAAATCGTATAAAAAATTTGATAATGAGATAAAATTCTAATATAAAATTTAAATATAAAATATAACATAAAATGTCTTTTTCTTTTACATAATTTTGCTCTCTTTTTCGTATTTAAGCATTTAAGTAAGTAAACAAATGGTTAACGCTCGTTGCTTCTGATCGATTATTATCGGTTAGCCTCACTGCAAGGGCTGATTAGAAATTTTTACTAGGAAGGCAATAGGTAGGTCGTGAACGGCACCATTATTTTTCAATGATAATTTTAATTCTGTGGGAAACAGAATCCGAACCGCTGACGCACAAGAAAATAATTACCACTTAGTAACAAGCACTCTGCCTATCAAGCCTGGCGTATTATATACGAAGTGACAAAATGAACTCCATATACATCGCGATCATATTTAACGAATTCTTCATTAGAAGACGATTCTATATTTTTAAATCTCAAAATATAAAATAATATTTATGAATTCAAACTTTCTATCCTAGTTCAGCTTATGTGGTGAAATTGATTAGTCAAAATCGGCAATGAAATAGGCTTATTTATTAAAAATAGTCGCTATTTTTTCCATGAATATTCAACTATTAGAAAATTCGCAAACAAATTTATTATTTTAATTTATAATTTTGTTCTTATGGAAAAATTTTGCTTTTATTACTTTCAGCACAAATGTTGTGCGATTTAATATTAAATGAAAAGGAATGAAAAATTAATTTATTAATTCTCTAAGTTCCAAGCATAAATCCTTTATTCTTTATGCACAAATTCTCGTTCTCATTCCATTTTAATTAAATTTTATTCCGAAATGGCTTGATTGACTCTATGACCGTTTTCATGAAAACATCTTCCTATTTTTTAATGGAGTCAACTAAACCAGAAATGGTGAGTGCCATTCGAAGAAGGATTTTAATTAGTCGGCGATCGTTTGTTAGAATATATAATATTCTAGAAATATGCAAATGAAAAAAAAGTGTATGAAGTAAATCATAGGTTTAAATTTTTTATTTGTTGACGTTTGAGTGAAATTTTCTGGATTTTGATTTGTTTCTTATTGACTTTAACTAAATTCAACAGCTGAAGTTATGTTATTTCTAATTTGTCGTATCTTACTTCCTCACGCTTTCAGCATTTTTACACTTTACTATTTATTTACTATATTGTTCGTGCTTTGAATCGATTTTTTCATGAGAGCTTTAAAATTTTATTAGCTTCTACTTTTTCTGCAACGGTCGATTTATAGAATGTATTTTACAGCATTATGCACTCGTAAATCAGAATTACAGCTTTGTAGTTCGCGAGACTTGAGTTTATTATCAATATTATCAATCGATATATTGACGGGAGCATCATTGTTTGCATGATAAATGGTAAATAAGGACTCGATCTTCGGAAATTTTTACCCAAAATTGCATCATTTTTTGTTATTTGTTATTTTGTTATTTTGTTAATTCTAAGCGATAAGCTATATTAGTTTCTTTCAGTTTTTGTTTATTTCATATGGTATTTAAATATTTATTTTGTTCGCACATTTAAATGTGAAGATTCGTTAAAGGATAGATGATGCAAGAAGGAAAGCCTGAAGCGCCGAGTGACGATCTCCATCATAATCGCTCCGAAATGCCTACAACAACCCACTGATCCGTTCTATCCCAAGCGACATATTAGGATTTTTTAAATTCTTCACATAAATATTATTCCACCTATAAAATTGAAGAATTTTAGCTATTCGAAAATATTTTAGTTGGATTGGCGTGTCGTTTTGGTAATCATTTTTATTGGTCATGTCGTTTTCTAATTTCACTATCTATGATTTGTTTTACACATTTTACACATTTATTACACATTTTGGAAGAAAGTAGAATTTCAATTGCTTAACATGTGAGAAATATTTTTTATTAAAAAATAATAACTGCATGACCAAAATCATATAATAAATATTACATAATAGTAGTAATATTAAATAATATCAATAGATGATAACAAAAATAAATAATAATAATATTAACAACAATAATAGTATTGGGTACATTGGGGTACATTGGCCTGTATTGTGGCTCTCATTTCGGAGCGCTAATATTGTAGCTCTATTTCCATCAGCAAAAAAGGAAATATATCTTTTAAAAATTTGAATGCAGTAGTCCTTGCACTTTTATAGCCAAGGGATTCCCTGGCAAAACTAATCCGACATGCCAACGGAGCGAGTCTAACTGAAAAATGCCCTACCTAAGGGTTTATAAGGATCTTATAGTACTTATATTTTTATTTAATATTTGATTGATTTTTTTTATTAATTGTTTTCCGAATTAATATATTGTTAATCCGATTGTTTTTTTCTGCTCTTCGATGATTTTAAAACTTTTGCCTAATATAGCTTCTATTGTAGCTTTGAACCTTTCAGCGATTTTAGCGATTTTCTAACTGAAATTCATCGTTAATTACTTGCTCGTCACAGATTTATGAATGTGATGAAAAAAAAGTTTTATCAGAAATGGTTTCAGCAACTTATAATTTTTTATAAGTATATATGTCGATTACTTATTGTTTTCGAAAATTTTATATTTTTGCTTTGAATTTTTTAAATTTTTATCTGGCAAAAACGCATCCATTGGACAATTTCGACCCATTAAATTTACATGTAAGATATTATATATTTTCAATTTTCAAGCTATTTTTGATGCCAAAGTGAATATTAGATTTTTCTGGCTTTTTAAAGATGTTGCTCAGAATATTTTTCTCAATTTCAGCAAATTTTTAAGGAAAATGTGATATAAACTTTTAATTTAAGGAAAAATGAACTTTTCAATTTTTTTTAAATTATAGCAAAGTTTTTGTCAGTAAGTTACTACAGGTTAATGCTTTACCGGCTGATATTTTTTGAAGGACGATGGAACAAGCAAAACTACAGATCAACGTGTCGAAAGCACCCATAAGCATTCTGGAATATTATTATTTAACACTCATTATGAACATGTTAGTGCACCTCTCACCATTGCTCTTTGGTTCCTAATTGTTACAGTAGTCAAAATAGGTAAGTTTCTCATTTTTTTTATCAATTTCTAATTATGAATTCCAAATTTAATGATGATTCTTATTAAAAATTGCTTAATGTCATATATGATATGAGGAATTATTCACAAAATTCAGAAAAAATAATTAACTAATTAAATTGTGGCTATACTTTTACCAATAAGCTTACATAGTTGCATGGACAACCTGTGTTTGATTCTTATTTTAGCTTTTTGCAGTAGATTTTCATTCATTTTCAGTTTTTCATCGATTTCGTTCTGTGCATAATTTATTTCCGGATTCTGCACTGCTCATAGTCCTTGGGCTTATTTTTGGTTATATTTTCAGTATAATTTATCCAGATGAAGTAAGTATTATCATTCCACCAAAATGATAATTTGCAAAGAAAAATTTCGTGATTACTCTTTTAATCAAGAGAAACCGTAGTTTCTTCATTGTAACTTGTGACAAAAGTTTTCTTCCAAAAAATATTTCCTTTGCTGCATATTGATTACGGTTTTTTGCAGTTAGCTTCATTGAATCGCTATTAACTGATAAAAAGTAAACGTGTATATATATTGCAGGTTTATTTGAAACCAGATTGGTTTTTCCTTTATCTTTTGCCACCGATTGTATTAGATGCCGGTTATTTTTTACCAAACGGTGATTTTTTTAGGTAAAGTTGATTTAAAATGAACATTCATTGTTCATGGTTAATTATAAATAGATCAATTCCTATGAATAAATATAAATTTATAATTTAAAAAATAAGCAAATAGAAAATTTCGTCAGATATTTTTAAGTCGACGTATTAATAAATGCCTCTTAGCAAGATATAATGAATTTCTATGTTAATAATTGTAATTAGTTTTTCAGAAACATTGGAACAATTTTAACATATGCAGTAATAGGAACTCTTTATAATACTTTTTCTATTGGTTAGTTATTCTATCAAAGCATATAAATGAATGAAGCACATAGTTTTATTGTTGGAATTATAAATGAACATCGCTATGACCTTATAAAAATTGAAAACAAAAAGTTAGAAAAATGATGCTTTCCATCAGAGTCATTTATTCTTTTTATCGGCAAAATGCATGAGCAAGTGGATAAAATTAAGTAAAATAATTGGCCCTCGCCAATTTCTACCTTTAAAAATCTTTGCCAGAAAGTCACATGGCAAATGGGTTGGCTGCATCAATTTTTCGATGATTTGCCTGCAGCAATAAAATAAGCATTAATTAATGAGTAATTAAATGAATACTACTGAAAAAAAATAAGAAATTAGACGATGAAATAATATTTTAGGTGGAACTTTAATTCTTTTGTCCAAATATTTCAAAGTAAAATCGACACCTATGGAACTTTTACTTTTCTCAACTCTAATCTCAGCGGTTGATCCCGTTGCAGTTTTATGTGTTTTCGAAGAAATTCATGTTAATCAACTATTATATATATGTGTATTTGGTGAATCTCTGCTTAACGATGCTGTCACTATCGTAAGTCGGTGGATTTGCTTTTCTAATATTTCAATATTTATTGGTACGATATCTTTCAAATTTCAGTGCCTTTATCATGAAATACAAAGGAGATTTTACTAATATTAGATTTTACCAATCTAATTTAATTTCAAAGAAAAGAGAAATATAAATGATTTTTATTATTCGCTCTCGATGGTAAAAAGACCGAATGCAAATGAATGAAATTACTGAGAAATTAGCTGTGCTGAGAATTCGCTAGAATGCTGTATTCAGTCGAAATAGAGGTGGTGAATGCTGTTAGAAGAATGAATCATGGAATTACTAGAAATTTGCTTTGACATACTACTATTTGCATTTGTCTTATTAATATTTGCACTTTATTGACAAATTTATTTATCAGTGCTTGCGAATTTCAGGTTTTATACCAAACGTTCAGTGTCATGGTTGAAGTTGATAATCTTAGCACAGTGGATTACTGCAAGGCAGGTGCTTCATTTTTTATTGTATCATTCGGCGGCATTCTTATCGGAATTGCATGGGCTTTGATCACTGGTTTTACAACCAAGTAAAAAACCATCATTGTTTTTGTTTACTTTTTGCTTTCCATTAAATTTTTTTAAATATGACCATTTAAGTGTCGATAAAAGCTCTTACTCGGTCTCAATAATTGGAAATTTTTTATTCACAAATCCAGTTTTTCTAGATGAATTTCTGGATTAAATTTATGATATTACATATTACATGTCATAAATATATGGTTCTATTAATATATTTCATAATGTTCCTTAAATTTATTTATATAACCTAATCTAATCCCTTATGTGTACCGATTCATCCTACATTTTCCTTTCAATTTCCTTCTTTATTACTTTTTTCTTTCTTATTATCGTCAGGATTTTCATAACTTTTCAGATATGCTAGACATTTAAATGTTGTTCAGCCGCTGATTTGTTTATTATTTCCATATCTTGCCTATCTTACTTCGGAAATGGTATCAATGTCTGGAATATTAGCGTATGCTCATTGCTATGAACTAGTATCATTTAAGCAAGTTGGTAAAAGACAATTGAGATATTAATGAATTTTCCAGGATAATGATTTGTGGAGTTGTGATGAAACAGTTTTTGGTAGGAAACCTTTCGAGAAAATCACTTGTTACAGTACAATATTTCATGAAAACATTGTCATCCAGGTTTTATATTTGAACCGAATAAAATCAAGGCCCAAAGTCGTAATAAATTAAAATTATGTCATAATGAATAAATAAATATAACAAAGTTTTGGAAAATTTTGATTGTTTTGAAAAGTTTTGATTATTTCTTATCACCATTTTAGCGATTATTTTTTGCAATCGTGAAGTTTACAGTTGCGAAGCATTAATATTCGTCTATCTCGGAATTTCAGCAGTTTCAAAAAATCATGATTGGGATCTTTTATTTATTTCTGTAACAATACTTAGCTGCCTTCTTCAACGGTTCATCGGTGAGAATTCATTGGTTTAACTAAATGAAATTTGTCGCTTATCATTTTGACTTATGCCAAGCACAGCGTATCCTTTAAGAGCTACAAAATTTTCTTGAATTGTTTATGAACGCTTGCGAATTGATTTATACAATACAATAATTTTGGCTTATTTGACCCATTATAGAACAAAAAGACTATAACAAGCTTTTTATTGTAATGAAATTGCCAAGTTGCTCTTATGTAAGTCCTACTGCGAAATTTTTTATTTTTGGCAAATTTTTTCCTTCCATATTTTTTTAAAACCAACATTTAAGACCTATCATTTTTATTATGATCTTATTATGATCTGTATTATGATCTTTTTCACTAAAAAAAATTGAGCATTCTTAGATATTCTTTTTTTTCTTATATATTTTCGCTCTTACGATTAATCGACTTCATTTGGTTAATTTGGCTAAGAATTAGTAGCTAGATGCGATATTGAATCAGATTTTGTTCATCTTTGTGGTCCTTGATGTTCAGACCTAATTCTGTGTGAGAAACCACCTTTATCTACACAAGACAAACATATATTGTTGGCATCTACAGGAGTGTTCGCTCTAACATGGCTTTTAAATACTAAAAGAATACACAAAATCGATGTTGTTGACCAGTTTATTATGAGTTATGGTGGTCTTCGAGGCGCAGTTTGCTATGGCCTTGTTATGTCTATTAATCGTGAGGTATGTTTTTCGACTGGCTATCCTGTTTTCCTCACATGGTTCCTTTATATGTATTTATGAATGAAAAAAAAATTTATGAAGAAATTAAGAAATAGTATGTAAAAAATAATAGAAAAAAGATAAGTAAAAAACTTATTAATTTCTTTAAACCAGAGTTTTTTAATTTTTATTGCTCCATGGCCCACCTTATCAATTTCCTGAAATTTCCTACGGACATTTTGCTTTTTCTATCTGTCTTCCTGATTAGTCTTTTCAAAAACTGTCATCCTTAGTATTCCTTTTTTAAATTAAACGAAATTAATTTCTTAAAAAATATTTTCCATATTTTTAAAATTATGTACTATATGCAGAAATTTTAAAATTATCAAGTAAAATAAGTTATTTAATTCAACAAACCGTAAGTATTCATCACTAATATTTCAGATCGTGAATGCGAAAAATATGTTCGCGTCATGTACAATTTCAGTTATCCTTTTTACTGTTTTTATTCAAGTAATTTTTTCGTGAGATTTCTCATGAAGGATGGTGTTAATATTAATTATCATAGTATCACAATTATTACAAATAAAGGGAAGGCTATAAAATGGCAATTTTAAGGGAACTACAATCAAATGGTTGGTGAAACTCCTCAAAGTAAAAAACATGAATATTCATAAGAAAACTCTCTTTGAAATGGTCGGAGAAAATGTTCGTTTTTTTTGCAATAAAATGTCTTTTTTCCCAAGATATCTAAAATTTCATTTTTCTTTTTTTAATAAAACAGTCAAATCCAAATGCATAAAGATTGAAGAATTTTCTTCAGTCATAAAATGATGAAACTGGTTCCAAATTTTTCAGCTTTTGAATGAAGCAATGGCAGGTATCGAAGCAATTACGGGACATCGCGGTCATTACAGGGTTAATTTTTTATATTATTAACGTTTATTATATAAATTTATATTATTAACGTTTATTATATAAATTTATTATATAAATTTAGTGGTCATCTGCTATATATAGATAATCTCAATCCTCGAAAAACATCTTTAAAGCTAATTTTTATCTTCTTCTTTGCCTCTGTATTTTATAAGGCTGAGTGAAAGCATTGAGCTTAAACTACAGGTTTGTGGAAGTATATTGCCTAATGCTGTAAATTTCTTGATTTTTAAATATTCTTGATATTTCGATTATGTTCAATGAATTATTTTTTACTTGTGATGAAGTTTAGTTTCGGAGCATGTTCGTTAAATGGAAAGAACTTTATTTGCAACCGTTTTTAATGTTTGACCAAAAAACGAAAGCAGAAATGCTTGTTGATTACAATGAACATATACAAGTAACATTATGGTTCAAATTATTCTTTGAACCTAAATAGTTTATTTTTTCCTCTTCTAAGTTTAATTTCAGAAAAGAATTCTGTTTTTGGATTTAACCGATTCAAATGGCTGTTAAATTAAGCCTTTTGCGAAAAATTTTGTGCAAAATGAAATTATAAAGACGAAACCAATGATTTGTTTTTTTTTCGATCTATTGAACTTTTAAGATAAAGAATAATTTTATTATTCATTTTTACGTACTAATTTCAAGAAAAATATTACCATATTTAGGTGAAAGAAGCAATAGAGCATCTAAAACAACATGGTAGTTTTCTTGGCTTGCCAAGTCTTGGCAGTAGAACAGGTTTGGCCCAATCAGAAACCTTGGCTTCTAATGCTGGAAATCTGTACCTTTTCTTGCTATTGTTTGTCTCTCCATTTTTTTCTAAATTTGTAATTTTTGACTTTGTGGCTGTGTTAAATTTTTATTTTTTAGGCCTGATAATATGTATAAAAGAACTGGTCGACCTAAAGATATACATTTATCACTTCCTCGTAAGGAATCAATAAGTACTTTTATTAGAAATCGGCTGAATTCTTGTGCATCAGTAAGTTTGATTTTTCTCTTCATCATCTTTCCATTGTTCAGTTTTATTTTGGTGTTAATATCTGTAAGTCCAAATGTTGATGTTAAATGGCGATGAAAGGTACTGCCTTTCCCCATATAACCATTTATGTATCTTGTAATGTTTTCAACAAATCACGAGAAAAATGGGGGGTTGATAGCTTGATTTTTCTTATATAATGAAAATATATGAAATATAAAATAAAATTTGCTGATAGAAATAAGCACCAAAACCAACTTTTCAGCCAATTAATCATGGAATGTATAGTCGTCATTTATTGGGCATTGATATGCCTCGGAATTACAATTTAAGGAGTAATAACGAGGTGAGGAAACAGCTATTTTTGTTAATTTAATTCCATTTTACGTCTTCACTCTCATCTTTTGTATATTATTGCTGCAGTTTAACCTTAAATTCGAAATGGAATTCGAAAAGCTTACTTCAGCGGACATTGATATGCCTCGGAATTCGTTTGAACCATTTCTTTTTTCTCATAATGAAGAGAACTTATTTTTAATTTAGCTAAGCAATTTTGATGCACTGGAAAACGAGGCTTATCATATGACATATCCATACTGCAAACCTGCTAACAAACGTAGAAAAACATATGGCGAGATGAATGAAGCAAAACAAAAAAAAAATACACTGGCATTGCCAGAAAATTCAGGTTACATTTTTCATTTCACGAAAAAATATGCTCGGGTGAATGCTTTAGTTGAAATTATATAGATCTGTATGTGTATATTTATATAATTCTTTTGAATTTTCCGGAAATTCATAGATAATCCTATTTTCTTTTTGTCCAAACTGATTTCCTTGCATTCATAATTTGAAAAATAAAATAAATATATTGTTACTTAAGGAACTACCTCTCGATTCATTGTTATTAGCAGTGCAAACGATGAAAATCGTATAAATCCGCCAAATACACTTCGAGAACATCGAAGTAAATCTATTGACGATGAATTACAAGAAGGTTTATTGATGAAAATCCCGTCGGGATCGCATAATGAAGGTACTAAACTCTAATTTTAGGCATACAGCAATAATTTAGACATACTCAGTTGTGGTGTTAGAAGCCCTATAAAAAAAAAATTTAAATATCAAATATTAATAAACAAAGTAATCATATGATGGCTGAGTCTGTTGTTTCTCTCATTTTGGAACACCGATGCTGGGGTTATATTCTTGATGGGCATGAAATTTTCTTCCATTTATCTAAGAGGTGCTATTTACTACCAATTTTCTAATCATCAAGTGATTCTCTGATAAAACTTGGTCTGACCCGACTAAATCAGCGAGCGAGTCTGATATGGTAAGCACTCTTTAAAATGCCGTTTTCAAAAAAAAACCAGTCGACAAAAATATATATTAAATCAAATTTTGTTTATTTATAGAAAAAAATTGCACTCTGGATGTAAAAAACGTTGAAACTTCAATCCAGAAAAAGCCTATATTAAAATTAACCATTAGAGGACCACTAAACGACGAGGAAAGTCTTCTTCCTGTTATAAAAAATGATGAGCATCTCGAAAGTTCAAAAAGAATTAAATTTGCTTAAAAATGAATTTAAAAAAATTTTTTATTGAAAAAACGGCCTAAAATCCAATTCCTTATCTGGCTGGCAGTGAAATTTCAATTTATTTTATAAAATTTTTGGACTATAGATGGTCTCTTTTTTGGTCAAATTAATTCGATTTTATCACAATTTTAGTACTCTAGTACTCTATTCTAGTATCCTGTTCTATTACAGTTGTTCATTCATCATTTCTTTACCAAAGCCATTAATTGCGTCATATCATTAACATTCATTCTGCTATATTTATTTACAATATTTTTAAAATAAAGTTCTTTTTTTTCTAATTATTCCAATTCTTTTTTTCTAATTACTTTCATTTTTTTATGGCAAATTTTTAAAGAAATCGATATGCATCATTGCATAATAGAGTACCTGAGATGTCATTGTTTAAATTATTATTATCATATCGAGCATCAGAGCACTTAAAATTGTGCGAGCGAATATCTAACGAGATATGGTGAGCGCCCTTCAGTAAATGCCATTTTCAAAATAAGCCAATAGATGAATTAGTTAAATCAAATTTTGATTATTTATAGAAAAAAATAGCATTTTAGATGTAAAAGCCGTTAAAATTTCAATCCGGAATAAGAAATGGTACATAGATTGGTTATAATTATTAGTCATATGTGATCGATTTCAATATAATCGAAAGAAAAAAAGGAATAACATTTCTATTTAGCAATGAATTAGCACAAGCGATAAATGGCAGTCGTATAAAGCCAGCGCAAATAACTTAACCAGAGATGGTAAGCGCTAAGCACATACTTTCAAATCATAAAAATATAAGCGTCGCTTTCAACACAGCTGGTCTATTGAAAAAACTCATCATAACTAATCATTATAAAGATTTACATATTGTAATACAATTTGTATTATTAAAGAACGGCTAAATAGTTTACTGATTTGCTAAAAGCCACGCAAGAAAAAGGAAATCGGGATATTTCGGCAATTCAAAGAACTCAATAGTGTTAAATATCAGCTAATGAAGACATATTTTTGCATATCTCATTTGCAAATAATTTGCAGGTTTTTAAAAAAGCATTCGAGATTCACTAAACAAAGCTTGCGTTAAGTCTGAGTTTCATCCCTTCATTTATTTATTCTTCTATTAATAAATTCTAAAAGAAAAATCTAATAATCGAACAAATTTTCAGTACATACTCGTTTCAACAATTACTCGTTCATTATTTGTTTGGAATTAAACCAATAAAAAATTTTAAAGAAAATAAACTGAAGAAACAATGTTGAAAGAAAATTTTTAAATTGAATTTTAAAAAAAACTGGATCCATTCACTAAAATATTAAAGATAATAGTTGTCCAGAAATATAATTATATTAAATAAAATCTATAAACTAATCAAAAAGCTTGTGAGCGTTTTGTTCATGTTAATACTTTTGGAATGTTGTCATATTGAATTATTCACATATAGACATTAAGGGCTAGGATAGTGATTTAGATTTAGGCAAGGCTTTGGCTTTCCGAAACGAGCAAATAAGAGCAGTAATTTCTTCAGTCATTTAAAAATCCGGCTAACACTGGCAACCCATTTCTATCGCCAAGTGAAGCCTACAGCAAAATTCTTAACGACTTAATAGCCAGTTGAACCAGAAATGGTGGAAGCCAACCTATATCATTTACACTGCAAATCATATTTTTCTTTAAAAAAGAAACTTCTCGCTTTCTTTTCCAAGTAGATAAATGTGTATTTGGATAAAATAGATAATAAAAAATCTCCAAAGCTTGTTTGATTGACAATGCGAGCAAAAAATTATATGAAGCGAGATATTTTCGCACTTTGTCTAAAATTTGTGTGTAGGTGTTGTGCTATAATGAAAAATCTTGCTTTTCTTCTTTCTTCACTCAGCAATTAAGAGAGTCCATCATCGCCAACATCATCATCATCATCAGCTGCAGGACTTTAAACTAAACTAAATCTTCAATTTCTTCACAAGAAAACAAAGTTTCTGTGGATGCATCCTTTCTTTAATTTCTTTTTGACGTCGATTTTTCTTTGTTTCATTCTTTTTTTTATTTTTGCGCGAAAAAAATTATATTATACATTATATATATATATATATATATATATATATGCTTTCGTTTCTGGCTTAACTGGCTCCACTTAGGGTAAATGTCAGATAGATGAAGAATTGACTGAGGCACACACAGCACCGTTGCTAACTTTTAAAGCATAATTTCTATGTTATCGTATTTGGAAATCTCATTTGTTTTGGTCTTTGTTTCGAATGTTTTACTTAATTCATTGTTAATAAAGATTTTTCAAGTAAATCATAAAGTTTCATCTGTTTGACATTATCAATCTCTTGAATTACTAGTTGTGAATTAGTCCCGTTTACATAGTTATCTCAGTTATCTCATCAAGCGATGCTTTCGATATCGATACGATGTAAATGAGTAAATGATCAGTGCTCATCATTTCGCTGGTTGTTATGCTTGCAGAAATTATTAGAGAATTACTTGGCGCTGCAATGCAAATGAAGTCGTCCAAAATATATCGAATATTAATATATATTTATTAAAAATTGCACATTATTGCTGTTCCTTAGGCGATTATATTTGTTTTATGTATTCTTTCGCATTACTGAACGCGTACAAAAGTTTTAAAAAATTTAAACCCATAAAATATTAAAAGCCAATTGTTTTAAAATATTAATTCAGTTGCTAATTATCTGCTAAAATTTCTGCTAAAGTTTAAAAATCGCTTAAAACTACAAAACAAAATAGAAAATTAGCTTCTTTTCATTTTTTTCAAACATTGAAATTCTTTTAAAAATATCTGCCAAAAAATTCGTTATTACTGATTTGAAGAACTTAGAAATATCTTCAATTTTCAATTATCTACAAATAAAATTTTTCTGCTCGAAAAGTAGTTTAAAATTTGACATTTTGTAATCATAAGATCAATAAAAATTTTTTTCGGTCTGAAAACTTATGTTCTAAAATTTAAGGCATCACTGTAGGATATGAGACAAAATTTTTTGTCGTCATCACTAGCAGTTTTGCTCATAGCGATCTACAGATCATTTTCTGAAGAACTTGATTGTATGTTTTTGGGCTATCCAGATTTGGAATACGATGGTTTTGATCGAACAGAGGTTTACCACTTTTTGCTTTTTTGTTTTCATTTGATAATCTATGCATTTCATTTATCGACAGCCTTTATCAGTTGATTTAAGTTGATTTAATTTCATCTATGGAAGCATGTTATTTATCTGAAAAAGATGGCGACCGCTTTTTACCAGCAGTATAATAATAGAAATTATTGGAAATAATAATAGAAATTTAGATCTTAACCACAAAAAATTTTGATTTTGCATGTTTTATGAGATTTTTTTCGAAGATTTGGTATAACAGCAACAAAACAATCAGAAAAATTTAATACCGTTTGAATCTCATTATTTTGCATTGAAATTTCATTACTTTCAAAAAAAATGAAGTAAAAATCCATTTATGATTCAAATGATTTACAAATCCATTGTTACAGTAGATGACTGAATTTCTTTCTATCATTAAGTTTGGTTCAATATATGAAAAATCTCGACGATATTATTTAGGTTATCGTATATTGAGATTGTAGGTATTGACTGAAAAGAATTTCAACAAGACAATTTTTGCAGCAGACGCAAAGTCTGTTGTGTTTTTCAATGATGTCGAAGAAGACGACTCAGAACTTGACCAATATGAGTGCTTCTTGCAGGTCGCATTTCGATTGCCAATACAAATAAATGTTGATTTTTGGTGTTGATACTCCAGGAAATACTTTTTAATCATTGAAATCATTGAAAAATCATTTAATCATTGAAAAACCTCAACTATATCTGTAGTCTGAATAAGATTCAGTAGTTGATTTTCAGTTCATTTTAAAAATTTTAAGCTTTCTGCTCAAATTATGACGAAACGTGGATACAATTTTTACACTGTGAACACAACAAAGGAGACTAAAATAAGGAAACAGGAAGGCATGATTAGCATTTCCATCTTAAATTATAAAATATTCCACTCATCTTTATTCTCTGCGAAATAATTTTGCAGATATTTGAGTTAGTTGAGCATTATTCACTAAATTATCAATTTATTCCTATATTTTTTGTAATAGAAGTGGAGAAAGGTGAAGATACGATACATGTTTATAAAGATGGCTACAAAATTGAATATTTTGGAATTCGTGACCCGGAAACGTTTGTCTCCTGGTTAATGGATGTAAGTTCTTTTAATTTGAATTTTTCCGTTGAAGCTTTTGTTGACTTCACAATCACATGAACAAAAAATATCGGTAGTTATGAGCTATTATAAAATCATTTATAATGATCTATAAAAAACTTTTCACAGATTCCTGATGATCCGATAACTATAATAAACGACGAATATGATAAACATCAGTTTGATGCTTTAGAAGACTCGCAAGTACGAATTATCGGATATTTTGAACCGGGCAGTGTTGGTAAGTTAAGGCAAATAACAATTATTATGCATCCTACTATGAATTTTCCTAATTTGGCAAGTTCCATTGGCTAATAAAGTCAAAAGAGTCACTTGAGATTATAGTACCACATAAAATCTATAGAATACGAACGATATCAGTTTATTTACTTTAATGGAAAAATTGAGACAGAATAAACTACAGTACAGGGGTTGAAATTTCTTGCTTAAGCCTATAATTTTTAAATGATTATTAAATTTGATGACTAATTTTTGAAAATTTATGAAAAATGAGAAAAAAAATCAATCAACTGACTATTTACTTCGTTATAAAATTTGCAGCATTGAAAGAATATGAAGAAGCTGCTGAAGATTTTATGGGCGAAGTTGAATTCTTCGCTGTTGTAACTTCGTATGTAAGTTTTTCCTCTCAATTATTGTCTCAGTTATTATCTCAATTATTACCTTGCGACATCTTGCAATACTCTTCATTATCTATCATCTAAATTTATCCTTTGCAATTTTAAATTTCATTTTCCAACTTTCTGATCAACAAATTTCGTTTAATTTCATGAATAAGTAGTGCGATGCATAGCACGAATTCATTGTCGAATATATTTCCAAAATAATATGGAAAGACTTAGTGGGCGCGCAAAATGGGGCTTAAACGAGTTGGCGAAGTGCAGCTATATCGCCCATTCGAAGACGATCCGATTTATGCTCCAACATCAGTCGACACTGAAGATGAATTCGAAGACTGGGTTGAAAAACACAAAGAGCCTGTTATGCAGAAGCTTACTCTCACGAATTATTTCAGCGTTTGGGTAAATTTCGTCAAATTTCTCATAAATTTAAGGCTGAATGTAATGTTTTATATCAAGAGTTTGAGTCTTAAATTCGATTCCTCTTTTTAAATGTAAACTGTAGCAATGAAGCTAAAATCCCAGTGAACTCACACAAATATTCAAATATAGAGTCAGCAAAATTAAAAATGTTGAATATGTTCTCAGATAGAAAGATGAATAAATTTTAAATTAAATTAAATATATTTATTAATATATTAAACATATTTATTAAATATAATTTTCACGCTCATTTCCCAACTAATTTTTTCGTCATTAGCGGAAATCACACTTTTCCTGAACATTATTGTATAAAATTGTTAGATGAAAGTTAAAAACTAAATTATAGAAAGATTCTGACGATGATGAAAGAATGATTGTCGCCTTTTGTGATGAAGAAACACGTGAGGGTCGAGCTATGTTCAATCTTCTACAAAAACTTGCAGACGAAAACAGCGAACATGCAGGAACATTAGAAATTATTTTAATTGATCCAGGTTAGCATTTTAAAAAAATGAACTCTGGAACTTAAATTAAATTATAATTAAATAATAAATGCTAATAGAGATCCTCGATTTCATGAAAGAATTCTTTCCATTTTCCAGAAAAGAGAGGAAATTTATCTATGAATCTATAAGCAAACATTATCGCCATTTATTTCAAAGATTTTTTTAAAATGTCCAATTTTTTTGAGTTTTTGGAATTGCACAAATATTTCATAAAAACCAACTTCTTTTATCATTAATTAAACTAATTAAATCCATAGTTTTGATAAAGATTTTTACTACTATTGAAGTACTATTGAAAATTTATCTTGGCCGTATTTTTAAAGCGTGTGTATGATCCACACTGTATGATTCACTGATTCACATTTTATTTTATAATTATTTGTTATTGCTTCTAAAACATAGTAAAATATAGTATAGAAGAAGCATATACATTTACTTACCCTCTTTACTTTGGAGTGCCTCTATTATCAGCTAAGTAAATAAAATTATAATTCAAGATGAATTTCCGCTGATGGTTGATATATGGGAGGATATGTTCGGTATCGACATAGAAGAAGGTCCTCAACTCGGATTAGTTGATATCTCAGAAGTTCATTTTTCTATTTTTAAATCACTCATAATATCTTCGAATCATAATACATTATATCAAGTCAAATAACCTTCCACAATGAAGGAATATGATATAGTAACGATATGCGAAAAAATTTTGCGATACGGCCCTATTCTGTTGCCGATGGCGAGTATTGTCCTTCGAGTTCTCATTTTTAAGTACCTTTTGGTGTCGTGATATTTCTAAGCCTGCAAAAGGCTGAGTTCTTCTAAGATCGAATACGTCATAAATACATGAAATACAGTGGCATATAATGATTTTTGCATCAAATACGAATTCGCATTCTAATAAAACAAATATCATGAAAAATAGAAAAAAATGTAAATTAACAAATAAGATTTCACATAGATGATTGACTTAAGAAAGTGGGGCAATGTTAATTTGAAAACTGAATCAAAATAAAAAATTTCCAGAAAGAAGGCATTTGGTTCGATATGTCGCAAGTTAATCTTGATGATCCCAAAAAGCATCGTGATAGCAATATGGAAGTGCTTCAGACATGGATCGATCAGATCATGAGTGGCGCCATATCACTTGACGGTTTATTTTGCGAATTTATTTATTTCTTGTTTTCATATAAACTGTTTGCATATTCACATTCATGAATCTGAAAAAAGTTTTTTTTTTTCAGATGAGGATGATGATGTACCACAACAGACTAAGCCACAAACAAAAACGAGGAAGGGGAAAAATGAATTATAGCAGATGAACACTACTCATCGAAGAACCTTACGCACCTCAGGAGTAGCACTTCTTCTTCTTTTTTTTGCTTTAATTTATCATTATTTAAGATGCATAAACGTGCATTAAGGATCTTTGATGCTGGAAAAGTGTGACCACAATAAATTTAGCTGTAAATGTGGATTTTCTTGATAATTTTCTATAAGTTCTATTTTTTAATCTTTCCCGTGGCAAAAAAAATTTATAACCTCAGATTGCCTCGCAAATTTTTGTTAGTTTACTAAATTCAAAATTTCCGCGTAAATCAAAAATTCGATTTGAAGCATCTTAATTCGATTTCGCCACTACTGGCACCACATTCATCGAAGCCGCAATGATCCCTAATTGTGGGACCATCAGTTCGAGCTCAGCCACCACTGCACTTCTATCGTGCGACTCACATAATTTCATTAACATTAAACATGTTTATAAGTCAGAAATCTTGGCATCTCTATATTTCTTCATTTAAAGATAGCAAAAGAATTGATATTGCATTTGGTGTTGGTATTTTAGGCGATATTTCAAATACTTGAAAATATTTTTATTATGCTTCGTTAAACAGTTTTACAGTTGTGATGGAAAGATTTCTTAAAAGTAAAGTTCGATTTATTTTTTATCTGATATGCGTGTTATGTTGCAAATGACGTCATTAATTTATCGTTCCATGTGAATTTAATCACAGTGTACTTCAAGTAAACAATTCAGAATTATTATTCAAATTCATTATTTTGTGAAAATAAAAATGATAGGTAATAATAATAGGTAATAATAATAAAAATAGTAATAACAATGTAACAATAATAATAAATAATAGTGATAAATGATAATAAATAATAAAAAATAATAAATATTAATAAAAATAATGATAGTAATAATAATAATAAATGATAAAATATATATTAATTATTATTATGTTAATATAAATATATGCTATACTTATAAAGGAGTTTTTCTGAGATAAATGAATTTCCAATTTTTTTATTCCTCTTAATCGAAATTTTTTTCCTTGGAGAGTTAAATATTTCGGGATAGATCCTCTTCGCTAACTTCAGATCAGAAAAATTTTGCTAAGGAAAATTTACTTGGCAGAGAACAGCATCACCCTGATTTTTTAAAAAATTGGTTTCCTGCTGGTAGCAAAAATTCAGTAGAACAATAACCTTCAGTAGAATGGTCCCATGAGAACAATAACCCACTGAGTTATCACTACCTCTCTTCTCCTCCTCAAAATAAATACACGCAAGAAAATTCTAATTGTACCTGTAAGATATTGACCTAATTGATTTCTTAGTTTTATCAATAAGATTTTAGATTTATTTTAGATTTCTAGATCAAGATTCGTTCAGTTAAAATTGGTAAATGACGACATAGAAAATGGAGAGTCTAGTTTAGAAATATTTGTTGGAAAAATAGTTTTTTTTTATTGCAGATGCCTTACAATTATTTCAATAAGGAATAAAACTAACGTCAACGTCGTTAAAACTTTAATATTCCTAAAATTATTATTATTTTTTCTGTAGTTCGATTAATTTAATATTCGAAGATTTTTGCAAATGTCACTCATGAGAGAAAAAATATGAGGAATGTGAGATTAAAGCCGTTGGGATATTGGGACTGATCATATTCAAAAAAAAATTGAAGTCTAAAAGCAAGAATAGCAAACATTAAATAAAATAGCAAATAAAAATTGGTGGAAAATTTCTTTTCATTTATTTATGGGGAGGCGGTTTTTTTCAATTTTCAGTAAAATTCGCTGTTTATGGCGTTAGGCTATTTGAATGTGGTGCTAATGGTTGAAACACTCCTCCATAAAAAGATTATTCAACTTTCAATGGATATTTGCATTGTAAGTTCTCCATTAGAATATCCAGTTGTGAAATTTGGTGCTTTATGGTTTAGATTCATTAATTTTTTTGGATGCCATTGCTTTTGGATTTGTCATATTTTGATAAGTAATCTTCTTTCTTTTTAATAAGGCATAGTTGAACTTAAATTGTAGAATTATAAATTCGATTTCACTTTTTTCATCATTGATATTTAAAAAAATTAGCTTAAATTCCTTTAATAAATTAAATTAGAGGCGTAACCGAGAGGACAATGATTTATACTAACATGCTGGGAGTCAAGAGTTCGGTTTCTCCGCACCATAGATATAAGCCTATTATCAAAAAATCGGGACAATTCTGATGACTCACTCTTGTTTTTATCTCGAAATAATTTTTTTGAAACGAAAAATCTGTTAAAATTATATTTCGTGGCTTCTATTCATTAGCCCTTCCGTTAAAAAAATATCGTACCGTCGCACATCTCAAACGTGGGTAATTAAACCTTTAGTAATAACCACATGTATACAAACAAACTGGTATTACAAAGAAAAATCATTTTACATAACTTTTTTTTATATTATATAAAGCCGAACATATAAAATAAGTATCACGAATCACAAATCACTTATCGCCATATGCGTTATTTATATTGCTGTTGTCTTGAAAGAGATCGTTGAGAATTTTCGCTGTCGTTAATCTGGCGGTCTTTCTGCTCTTTTTTTTTACTGGCCTATGGTATATCAATTTGTGGTTTTGCTTATTTTTTGAGCTCACATGGTAAGAGCCAGCTGAGTCAGCGAAATGGTGACACTTTTTTACTTTCTTTCTTGATAAACCAAAATGCTTCAATAGAAAATACTCCTATTTTATTTCAATTTTGTTCATTTTTTGATTGGTTTAGACTGGTTATTTTGTGAAAAAAACGTAAAGCGAAAGTGCTGACTCGTTTGTTTCAGTTTGCCACTATTTGAAAGAAAAATTGGAATTCAAATTTTTTAAAAAATATTAAGAATGTTGAAAAATTCGAGATATAAGAAATTGCATTTCAAATTTTTCACTTAGAAGCAACGAATCTTTAAATTAAATTATTAAATTAATTATTAATTAATCGTTTTATTAATTTTCAATTTTTCTCTCTTCTCAATTAAATTTATTTTAATGTTGAATGAAAATTTTTTTCATAACATTATGAACGAATCTTAATAAAAGAATCTACAGAATGAAAATTGTCCAGTGCATTTTTATGAGAATTTCAAATCTTTAAATCACCTTTGTATTATATATAATACATTTGGAGATTTCTATTATTTGCAAAGAGTTAGAAAAAATATTAGCAAATTTTCCATTATTTTAAAATCTCATTTGATGCCATCTGAAATAATCATTTCTAATTTAGACCACTAGCTCTCCACTCCACTGGCAAGCAAGGTGAATTCTTTCATTAAAGAGTTATTTAAGGGTAGAAGTAGAGGGTGAATCCCAAGCATCCCAAGCATTAAATGAATGATCATTTTCTCTGAATAATCTAAAGAATCACGAGAAGATGATCAAGCGGTTGAAAGTAATATAGAGTAAGCATTGAGTTCCATTTTTGTCTCTTAACGCGGTGAATCTATTTATTAAAAATGAGTCTCTCAACGCGGTGGTGCTACGGAGTTCATTTCTTGATTCTTGACATATTCTTTTTTTTTAAAAGTCCTCACCATTACCGGTTAAACTCGTTCACTGGTTTGTCGCATTGAGCAATATGCCAAAGAGTCCTTGGCGATAGAAATACAGGTGAGTCGTCAGCATCACTCGAATTTTTGTACAGGTTTATTCCTTAGAATGATCGTACCTCAGCATCGACACTCCAAACCGTGCTACCCGCTGAGCCATTTTTCCCAAAGTTTGAGGAATTAATTTTAATATTTTCATAAGTAATTTGATTAAAAGGAAGAATAGGTGGATAGCAATAAATGCTTAAAATGAATTCCTTCACTTATTTTTCCTAAATTTTCCCTCAAAAAGCGTTAATTATTATTGTTTATTGTTTATAAATTAAAGAAAGATTTCATTTCAAATATTTCGAAAATTTTTTCGAGGAACAAATGGTAAATATTTTTGTGTATTGCATGCCAAAACTATGCGAAAATTTTTCGAATGTTTAACCGATCCAACTAAATTTATTTTTTTATTCAACTTTTACTTTTATGAGACAATTTTTTGGAGAGGAATAAATTCCGGAATAAAAATGGCTTTACTGGTTTTCGTTTTTTTTTTCCCTACAATGGTTTCTGTCATTCTATTATAACAAAATTAATTTGGAACTTGATCGATATAAGGAATCAAACTGATGGAATACTTGTGATAAATACTTTATATTATCACTATATTATTAATACTATATTATTTGTGATAAATACTTCTGCTTCTTTTGATTTTTTAACCATTATTTTGCATTGCAGGGACATAATTTCAAAATATGCATGCAAGACAGTGTGGAAAAATTTATTATTGATTATTATTGAACTGATCTTAATTTCCATAGAAACTTATACGTGCTAGCAAACAATCTGTGTTTTCTCTAAATGCGAGTAGAAATGAAATAAAGCTGTTTTTAGTGGTCCATTTACATTACCAAGTGATTCTCTGGAGTAGAGTTAGAAGATGAACTTCACAATGCGTAATGCCAAATTTTCACTGAGGGTAAGTCATAATTCCAAAATATTTTTCATCTTTTTTCAGCAAATTCCCTGCAAAAATATAATTCTGTTCAATTTATTTCAGATTTTAGGAGCTTATTCCTTGAGATCACTTTATATTTTTACTTTTTCTTTTGAAATTCAAAAATTATTTATTATCTTATATTGCGCGTGAAAATATAGAATATTCAGATGAAAAGTAACAAATATTAATTTAAGAGAGAATGAGTAAAATTCAAAGATCGAATAAGCGTTCAGATAAATCAAAGAGGAAATTGTGATTGATTCTTATTTTTATCTATTCTTTTAATATGGTTTTAATATACTTATATGACGACATTCGATATAAACTACTGATATGAAGAAATTTGAATCTAATTAAATTCTCTAATTTCACAAAATGCTCGATTTATAACCGACGAGAACGATCATAATGAATGAGCTAGAGCAATGATTCTCAAAAAGAGAAAGTGCATCTTAAAAATTACCGTCTTTTCTCAGTTCGAATCTTAGATATTCGAACTCTCGATTTAAACTTATTTGGAAAATCCTTACTTGACAATCCTAGGTAAATTATATGGAAGTTTTTTCATGTTCTTATCATTTTCCTATCATAATCACAATATGTATTATTTTTCATTTGTATAATTAGTTATTGAAATTATGTGATGTGAAGTTTCTACATTATGTTTCAACATTTTACATTTTCGTTCGACTCGTTCGCCAGCAGTAACGCTATATATCAGTCACCAAGAATATAAGATTTTATTTCAAGATCTCGAAGGTTTCTTTTTCACAACAGCGATTTGTCGAACAAATTTCGCGTGGCCTTTATCTGGCTTTATTTCAAGTTATTTTGAAAAAAAGTCTCTTACCTCTACATATTCTTTTTTTTTTCGATTTTGTCAGAATCTTTTTAATTTTCATTTCTGATTCTTATGTTTCTTTATATGTGTGTAATATTTAAAATTTTATTCGTGATTAGAGGGATTGAAATCGAAAGTTTGCAACTTTTTTAAAAATTTCAATCAAATTTCGTGATTGTAATTTTTTGCTATTAAGAGAATTTTATTTGTCACCTTTTATTATTTAATTGATTATTTAATTATTATTTAATTTATTTATTTAATTGAAATTGCGGCTAAATGCTAATAAATTTAATAACTGAACAAATTTATAATAACTGAATATTTCATATCGAAATTTAGGGATGGAATGTGGATGGTTATCACATGGCTTAAGATAAAACATTATAGAAAAGTCGTAATTACGATTAAAACGTAGAGATATTAAATTAGATATTAATCGCACCGATGTCAATAAATTTCCAGTGCTTATGACTGTTCATAACTTTTAACCTTAACTTTTTGCTATATTTTTTAACGCTACTTTTGGTTTATTTTATTTTAAAAAAAAACTTTTTCGATCGTTAATGGCTCCAAATTACTGGCACAATATAATAAATTTTCATAGAGAATGAATTTCACAATAAATATAATTTATGAAGCAAATACTATACAATTTTTTGTTTTTAAGTCCTTCATTTCATGAAATTTCATTTGTGACTATTTGCCAAAGTTTATTATTTACTTAATTATAGCTAAATAGTTTTTTTCTCATTTCTAAAGCTCATATTCATTCAAATATATTATGTTATATTAAACATAATGTAATGTTCATTTAATTAGATGCCATAGTGGGTAGTAGCCGATTATTGCGTCAAAATGTAAGGATTCGACTCCTTTCCGCAAAAGGAAAAGTTTTAAAAATATGGAAATATGCTGCCTTGCTAACTCCTGAGAATGATTTTTAAGTGACTAATGCTGAGCAGAACTAGATTATCTGAAAATGGTAGGCACGTCACTTAACTAGCTTTACACCTAATTTATACCATGGAGCCATCCATGCTAATTAGCGTTAGTTCTGTTAAAGCCATTCAGCCCTTTTTAAATGGCCTTGCGTTGCATTTTTTCTGTGGTAGAGATATTTATTTATTTATATTTATCCATATTTATAATCTGGAACATCTCAATCCGTCACCAGAAGTCATGCGTGACAAGCCACTATATTTTATCAAATTTCATTTATTTGAAGCTCAAAAAATTAATTATTTTGGCATTTCTCAACTTTGCTAAGATAAAAATTGAATAATTTATTAGCCATACCAAGCTATGTACGACAAGGACAAATATTGCTCCAAATTCTCAGTCTTGCAATTTGCAATAATTCAGTTAAGGACAAGTTTCATCAATATCAATAGAGGGTATTTAAAGGCAGAAAATCGTTGTTTTTAATAAAGTTGTAGATTCTTCAAATAAAATATTCAATTTAAGAAAATGAAAATTAAAAAAATGAAAAGTTCCGTAAAAAATTTTCGAAATGATTTATTCCTGAAAAAAAGTAATAAGCTGAAGCAATAAAAAGCAGAAAATAAATAAAAAAATATTGTCACATTCGCAAACAAAATCGCATCATTTGCTAAAATATGTATAATAAAGTAAACAAAGCTCAACAAACTAAGCATCTAAATGCAAGAGGTTTTTCTTATTTCTTTCATAATGAAAAATTCACAAATATTTTCTCTATTTTTTCTTTTCAAGGAATATCTTTATAATAATTGCTCTTTGAAAAGAATTTCTCTTGGATACTTTCATTTGAAACAATATCGGTAAGATCATTGGAGATTTTCTTAAGTGATGAGTTCTGCCGGGCTTTTCTTGAAAAACCAATTATTAAAACTAATTGTTAAGAAATGTCATTGTTAAATAAATTATTATTATTGAACACGAATAATAAGCAAAAATCCTTCATTTCGCTCATATTCAAATGACTTCCTTTAAGTGAATTATAAAAGAACCGAACACGATTCATAAAACAATGGAATTCAAAGAACTTCCTTCGTCAATATTTTATAACTAAATTAATCTTAAATTATATATTTTAGTTATTTCATAATATTTTAGTTATTTCATGGTTAATTTTCCGACTGACAAATATGATGATTCCACACTTTCAAAAAACCTAAAATCTTTTAAACCTACAATTTTCTGGTTTTTCTTATAAAAAACTTATAGTAATGCCACCAAACCATTGAGAAGTTTGGATGGTATTGTGACCTATCACACCATTAAGACTTCCTGGCGAAGTCTTTAAGTTCTATGGGGAACTTCAACTGTTAGTAAAATCCCTACCGAGAGGTGACATGGTCATAATCTGGAGAGACAGGAATACGCGCATAGGTCATGATGCCTTTACAATAAACTCGGTAATTGGCAAATATGGCATCGTGGTCCAGTGCGCCAATGAAGAACGCCTTTTTCGTTTTGTCGAAGAGAACTCTTTGTGACTATATTTTCGGCATTAGAGGAAACATCACTAGTCACTTGGAACTCTCCGGACAACCAATATTCCAATCAGATTGATTATATATTGGTTAAATATATATATATATATATATATATTGACTATATAATATCATCGCTAGAAGAGTTCTTACTAGTCATTCTTATCGGGGCGCGCTGAAATTGATAACCGTCATGGATCAAATCATATTATGGTTCGAGCCAAGATTTATATAAAATTGACAAGTCGTAAGAAATCGTAAGTCGTAAAAATCGTATCCCAAGATCCTTCAACTATCTCATATTCGGGAACAATAAGCGCATTATCGAATACCTCAGTGAAATGAATGTCAATGACCTGGAAAGGCGAATGAATACTGGTCTTAACTAAAAACATGCTTACAAAGTCAGCCACTGCCACATTAGGGTATAATAGTAAGAAATATGCTAGTTGTGTGTCAGAAGCAGCTGTCTGAAAAAGCCGCTAACGCCCGGATGTTAGAAGATCCTGACTATCGGGTGCTTTGAAGAATTACAACGACAGCAGCACGGCGGGAAATCGCTATTGGAACGATATGGCCTTGAGAATGAATAGATGATGGATAGATGATAGCTTTGATAGGGAAACTGATAACCGTCGTTTCGTTTTCTTCGCAAAGCAACTATATCTCGAGAAGGAGTCAGTGAAATGATACGGGATATTAATGGGGTGCTTATTAAAACTGTTAAGGATCGCTTCAGACGATGGAAAGAATTTTTTGAGGCCAAACTTAACCATGATGCGCCACCTGTTGTCCCGAATATAACTGATTCGTCCGTCAAGCCTTACATTTGCAATTGTAAACCGTCATAACAGAAATAATCTATGCAATCCATAAGCTTATAAATAAAATTCCCGGAGAAGATGGTCTTCAATTCTTCAAATGTTGTCCGTTCATCGTTCATACTTCAATAAATGTATTCTCTGGTATCGCAAAAGGAAATAACCAGAAGATTGCAGAAAACTGTAAAGCAATTCTGTTTCTAATTCCTAAAAAAAGTGACAGGACGTACTGCGACAATTACCAAGGAATCAGCCTACTAGACATCTCCGGAAAAATTTTCACTTTGCTTCTGCTAAATACTCATGGAACGAGTTAGAAGAATGCGTCCTAACCAAGCTGGATTCAGATCGCGGTTGTGCTAACCAGATATTAACGCTAAGAAGGGTGGAACATTGCTTCAAATACCAGCAATCCATCGTCACTTGCTTTACCGATTTTATAGCTGCCTTCGATTCGTTTGCTAGATCGAAAAGAAGTTAAAATAAAAAGATAATTAAAATAATAATAATAAATAATTAAATAATTAATCCTCTGGAAAGTGATGGAATGTAACGATATCCCAGAGAAGATCACTTGGCTCATAAAGGCATTTTCATTTTTCAGCATATCCTGGGAAGGTCTGCCTGAATAGGGAACTGACAGACTCCTTCGAAATATGAACTGATGTCCATCAGGGCTGCATCCTTTCCCCTACAATATTCAACTACGCGATAAACTGGATAAGGATATTGCTTATCGGCACTCAAGAATTGTGCAAATCAGTCCAGAGCATGACAGACCTTGAATACGCTGATGATGTAGTCCTTTTTGCTGTCAGTTATGATTGCAAAATGATATTAAACAATGTGTCAACAACTGCGGCGAGAATTGGACTCAAAATCAATAATATAATCAATAATAATATAATAATATGTAAATAAAGCGAAAGTGTTTTCGCATTATATACAAGAAGCTGATCTGATAAAATACCTATTTTTATCAACTCATTGTCGGTTGAGAAAGACTTTAAATACTTCGGGTCCATTCTAATCCCAAATGGCCATGTAAAAGATGAAATTGTAACCCAAATAACGACAGCTAGAAATTTGTTTTTCTGATTGATGAAATCTTTGTGGAACCGTCGCAAAATTACCATAAAGACGAAAATCTGAGTCGAAATAGCTGCAGTTCGATCTTGCTATATGACTGCGAAACATGGCCAATGAAAATGGAAGATATTAAGAAGCTATCAGCTTTTGACCACTCATGTCTAAGATATATCCGTCAAGCGGATAAAATCGCACATGATTGTATCCATCTTCGCTCAACTATTACTTAATAATGATATCACAGCGTAGCCTTCGCTGGTTAGGTTCTCCATCTTTCACCACAGGAGTTAACACATATTTCGTTACTTGCGAAACCCTGTGATGGTTAGCGCCAAAAGCGAGGAGAGCCACTGAAGCCCTGGACTGATACAGCCAAGGAAGATTTTGAGCGTATAGGGGGACCAGCGATATATGGATATGTTAGACGATGGAAAAAGGAATGGCTTCTATTATTACTAGCGATGCATCGAGCAACTTAAAGACGTCTTGCCCTTGTAGCCAGCGGATCCTAATCAGTAATGGTGAAAGATGTTAGAAGAAGAATTCCTTTTTATTTATTTATTTATTTTATTTATTTATACTGACAACTTTATTTTTTATGGAATCATAGTGCACTATTATGCAAATAGTTTGCAGTGAAAGTTTTCTTTTCCAAATTTCACGTTTGGCCAGTTTTTTTTATATCGTTATTTAACATTTCGATGAGAGGAAAGGGTTATCAATTAGATTATCGCCTCGAGAATCAGGCTTTATCTTTGCTAAGTCGTCATTAAAAAATCCGGTTGGTTTCAGCGAACCGGATTTATTTATATCGCTAATGGAAGGCCTGACAAAAATTTTAAGGCATGTTAATAATTAATAAAATTTTTACTTTGCTAATATGTTATATTATACTAGCTATGTTATATAGCTCAAAATTCTTGCAATATACAATAGATATATTTATATTTTATGGCAAAAATTGACAATATGCACTTGTTGTTTGTGTGCAAAAATTCGATAATTAAGGGGCACAACTCTCATTGATGAATCGAAAGCCTAAACTAACTGAAAAAAATTAAAATTTTTATTAAGGTTTTTTTTCATTAGTAAAACTTAAATGATATTTAATAATAAATTTGTCGATTTATAATGAAAAAAATCGAAATTATTCGAGCGCAACGATAAAATTTTTTTTTCGAAAATAATTTCTTGGAAAATCAATTAATTTGTAAATTTTCACGTAGTATACAAATAATTATCTCTCAAAAAAATTGTTATCTTTACTTTGCTTTGATCAGCAATAATGTATGGTTTAAATTTCAGTTAATCAAAGAACACCTTTTCCTTCCTTTCCTCTTTCCGCTTTTCATTAATGCAATTTGATCAAAAAGTTTTAGCCATAAAATTAATATCTGCTATGTATGTATTACATGTGTGAATCTCTAAATCACTTTTCTGGTTTAAATAATGCAACTTTCGCTATTTTATACGATTTTATTTAATGATCATATTTAATTATTTAATTCTATTTAATTAATATATTATTGATTAATATATTATTGGTACTTAATTCGTTTTATTGCATCTTAAAGCCTCTTTATTAAAGATGAGCTAGGAGTTGAGTTTCATATATCGCTGCTATATTTATCCAGGTTTAATATTGAACATGAACAACTCGCTTTATTTTTCGACTAAATTTGCTAAATAGCTAAGTTTATGCTTAAATTTTCGTGAAATTCATGCATTATTCGAAAATTCCCTTCGTTTATTTCAATTTTTTTCCTGTGTTGTTGAAAAAATTCATATTACAGATGCACGAAGCTCCTTCAAATCATTTAGAATCAGAACGTTTCTTATGAGCATTAGGTGTTTTTCCATTGTATAACTTACGCTTAAATACACCAAAATAAGAAATCCGAATGATGGACATAATCTTTTCCTGAAATTCCACTATTTTGTTCGTTAATTTGCCATTAAAAGACGAGATTGAATGATGTGTTTAATTAGCCATTTTCTACTGTTCACATTTTTTGTTAATTTTTTTTTTATTTGTTTCAGTAACTTTTCTTTTTTATATTTTTTCTTCATTACAGCATAAAAGATTTGAATAAACGTTAGCAAACAATGATGACGAGTTAAGAAATTTTTTTTTGCAAAAAATAAAATTCTCTGGAAATATTTATCTCTTATGTATTAAAATGAATATTTTACTTCAATGGGAATTAAGTTAAAAAGGTGAAAAAAATTATGTCCATTAATAGTTGATAAATAATTAATTGATAATTGATAAATAATTAATAATTAATAATTTACTAATTCAATTTAATTTATATTTTCAATGATGATAATTTATGATAATTTATATTATAATAATTTAATAAATAATTTATATTATAACGATATAACGACTGAAAAATTTCCATGATCATTGAATTTCATTTGATAATCGATTTTAGTTTCAAATAAATTTAGATTGCTTTTTGAATTTGCTTCATATCAATTATATAATGTCGTTATAGAAAAAATAAGCTAATGATACCATTTCTGGTCAAGTTCTTTCCATTAGCTATAAGCGTGAAATTTTTTCCAGAGAGTCAGCTGACGAAAGAAAAATGAGCCCTCAGCATTGCCGGGATTTTTTGATGACAGGTCTATTTCTTATAGGAAACACGAGCCGAATTCTAAACAATGATCTGAACAACAATCACTCTGCAATCTTGCTTGTGTCCTCATAGTGAATTCAACGAAGATGCGAACAAGCAATTATGACTGTGAATTATGATGGGATTGTTGAGTAAATGCATATTTTCAAATATGCTTTAAGAATGAAAATCCAATGAAACAAATAATGACTGCCAATAGCAGTTCATTTTGATAGAAATTGTGACAAAATGATATCTTTTTTTTGCGATATCTTCATTAAATTCAGAAGTCCATCTATTAATTCAACTACTAATGCCATAATGTCATTTCGAATCATCCAACTGCGATAGTTTTTACGACTGTGGAATTGAAATCGATAAAATTTACAGAATCATGAATAACGAAACGATGGGATTGATTCACTGCGAAGCATTTAGTACTGCGGATGAAGAGCCAACAGTTTTTGAAGAAATTTTTTATATAAATAGTGCAATCTTTGGATTTCTTTTCAACATGCTTGTATTATTTATTGCATTTAGACATGTGGATACACGGGATAAGCCACGACAAGTTGGTTTTCTATTTGCATTTTAGCGTTTTCATGCAATGTCTCATTTCTATGATTCTACGATTCTTTGATAGAAAAGCTAATAATTAGTTAACCATTAATTAGACCATCATTTATGCGGGATAATGACTGACAGCGATACAATTCAATTAATACACAATTGTAAATAAATAGCTGAATTGCACATTGCTTCTTTATCACTTTAGATAGTGAACAGATAAAATTTAAATAATGTAATGACCTGAAAAAATATTTAAGTGAATTTTTAACAACCGATAAAATATAAGGGAAAGTAAATAAACTATAAATAACTATAAAAGTAAATGAAATAAATAAATTAAAGATTGCTTTGTAAGTTCAAATAATGGAAAATTTCTCTTTTCTCTTAAGATTGCTTCTGCTTGACCTTGAATTGTTTCATTTTAAAATATTGCTATGATAATTTTTTGTGGATTGCTAGGCAGATTAATCATGAAAATATCAATTTCTTAACGCTTAAATCCTCTTACCTTTCAATAGCCCTTTATAATCTGAAAACTATAGGATTGTGGCATCTTTTTGTGCAGTATAATCATATAATTGAAAGCTTTGTAGATTATTGTAATAAATATGAGCGTAGCTGATTTGCTAATGTGCTTAATATATATGCCAACAAGGCCATACTTATCAGATGTTCCAGCTTTATTTTGTTATCCTTATTACGTCCTAATTTTTGCCGTACAATTGGCCAGTTGTACTAATTTGTTATGGTTAGTTCATTTTTATTGCTGTGTTTCTTTTTTTAAAAAATATGAGAGGTAATAAATTATTGATGATAATGATCATGAAGCCGCTAAGCAAATTAGATAATTACCAACTAAATGAGCCATCAAAATAGGAAATTAAAAATGAAAATTATCCCATTAAAAATTTAAAAAATAAAAAATATCCATCCAATAACATCCAATAAAAAATAAAAAGTTTATAACAACAAATTTTTCTTATGTCGTCATATAGCTGCGAAGTAAATAAGTGTTAAATCCGGCAATGTTTATAGAGGAATTATATTTTAGTTTAGAAAAATTTTAAAGCCATTGTCTTCAAAAAAAATCTCAATTCAAATTACGTTTGAGATTTTCAATCCAAAAGCTTAAATGAATTTTCCTTAAATGAATTATTTAAACAAAAAAATGTAGAAAAAATTAGCCATTAGCTGGAGAACTTTCTTACAGCTTTAAAGGCTGTTCTAAAACTTGAAATGATGGAAAAAAGAATTCTTAAAAAGATTTTAATAATTTAAAAACTAATACAAAAAATATGGAAAATTCTTTTACATTCGTGAATTTCATCGTTTTGTGGTATAAATTAAAATTAGCGCATTAATTTTTCTTATGTCGTCATATAGCTGCGAAGTAAAAAATTAATTTAATTCAGAATTTTTTGATTTTCAAATCCTTTAGCAGTTATTATGACATAATAGAATAATATAAATGTTCAAAAGCTTTTATAAATAAGACTGTACAAACCGAGGATCGTGTAAAACGCATAATATCTTGGTAATAGTGCTTATTAGAAAATAGAAAAAAAGGTTATTAGGAAAAAATTAGGCGACCTTTAACATCCAATAGGCTTATTGAAAAACAGCCAGTTATTTCGTTATAAGCCTCGGAAAATATAAATTCCACTGTAAAATGGAAAAAACCTGAAACATTTTGGGTTTTCATTAAGTATAATAAAAACTAAAGTGATTATTTCCATACATAAGCGCATGTCTTTGCATTCTCTGCTTGGATATTTTTCCAAATAGTGATATTTGAGATTTTTTTCTAAATAAATTTTATTAGGAAATAATAAATGATTGCTGTTTGTGCACCACATTGTTTCGGCTAATGATTGATTCTTCTTCCTTGTTGCGAAACCTTGACTGGAAAAGATGGTGCTGCAGTTATTTGTACTTTTATTCCCCAATCTCTGACGACAATTCCAGTCCTCAATAGAGTCAGCAAAATCGAAAATTGCGTTAAAAGGAAAAGAATAATTGATAGAAAGTTGTGATAAGTTGTGATTCTGATAAGTCGAGGGAATTCCAAAGATCACGAGATTTTAGTTCAAATTTGCAATTCAAAATGGAGCCAAAAGTATTGATGAGGATTTCGAAAAAAAAAATCTATTTTAGGCTGAATATTGATAAACTTATTTTTGTACAATTTCCTCTTCATTATTACTCGGTTGTCAATCGAATGCGTTTATTAATCTTATCATTATTTACTTGGATTACTATCACAAGTTTATCAACGCTTGGTTATTATTTTATGGAATATGTATCTGAACCGGTTGGTTTTTCTCGTTATAAATATCTATGAATATTTTTAAGCTTTTTCAAGCAGCTTTCTCGCGATCAATCTTTTAAAAATTGCGAATAATAATTATTATTATTTATTAAATGTTTTATAAAGCATCATTTAAGCTTAAGCTCAATTTCATAAATTGTTTATTGTCCTCATAATTGCATTTAACACTCAATTTACTTGAATTGTTTTGGCAGTGAAATACTTCTTTCACTGAAATTTATATTCCTTTGTTCGAATTATAAAATAATATAATTTAATATTGATATAATTTTCTGAATTTACTGAACTATATCTTAATAATTTTCGAAATTATTTCATAAATGAAGAAATTTTAGCATCAGTGTGACCGAGTATCTGTTCCTGTACAAATTTATATTCTCATCTGTATATTATATATTGCATTGATAATTGGTTGCTTTAGTATTTCGTTAGTAATTTATATTATAGCTCAAAACCAAGGAAGAACGGAATGCAAAACAAGGAGTGTTAGTGTTATTTCTTTGTTGTTCTTTGCTATTTCAGTATTAGTATTTTTAGTGTTTTGCTATTTCTTCTTCATTATACATGCACCACACTTTAAATTCATTAACAGTCAGCAGAGTAAGCCCTGCCAGAAATGATAAGTGCTAAACACTTGTTTATATTTATTTCGATATTTGGTTATCAATTTTTATTTGCCACCCAATAGATTATTTATTTGTTCATTTATTTTTATTTATAAGATTAACTACCTTATTACTAGCTTTTTTTCGCGAAAATTTCTAACAAAAATATTTATTCTAGTTACCAAAAATTACGTTTTATAATTTATATTTGCTTTTGTAGAACTTATTACCGCAATATTTTTTTTATTTTCTAATTTATTTTCGTGTTCCTTTCAGAAAATTTTTCGTCGATTATTTTTCCTATTCAGTAGTACTTTGTGGACATTTTTCACATGTTTGCCATATCGTGTTTTATATTTAACAATCCTTATACGAAGCCACTGGATTATAAATTATTGCCCATCTCAAGCAATTCGAACTACTACTGATTTTTTCTTTCGAATTCTTGTCCTTGGAATGGTTTGTTGCCACATTTCTCAGCATTTTCGACGCTCTAGCGCTGACGAGGCATAAACTTTCATTCATATTTGCTCATGAGGATCAATAGAGCAAGAAAGACAATTAGACTAAACTTTTTTTGGAAAATTAAAACAGTGATAAAGAACGTATTAATATATTATCAGCGAACGCAGGATAACCAACAAATAAATATTTTTCTTGCCTTTCCTTATTTTCATCACATTAAATTTTAGTTTAAAATTTCCTTCTTCGATATTTTGATAAAATGATTTAATAACTTAATATTATTTGAGGTGATAAATCCACTGGTAACAATTCTTACACAACGATTATATCGCCAACAATTATTATGGTATATACGCAAAATTCAAGCAATTTTGATAAGAAATCATTATGCTAATTGTGATCTTGTTATGTCAACAACATATTCTACAAACAATTCACGAACTTTTTCTGGAAATAAAGAGCGTAAAATGGTGGACTCAGTGCATTGTGCTTTGATGACGGAAAGAAATAATGAGGCTTGTAATTAAAAGTGAAATTTGAGTGTAAGATCTCCAAACTAACTAAATGACTAGCGCTCATTTTTTGTGGAGAATTTGTCGTCTGCTGGTCGTCAGTAAGTTTAGAAATTTTGAGAAGAGAATCATTTGACATGATTACCTGTAGAATTCTCGAAAAATCTCGGCAACCATGCAAATGACTTTTTGTCCAACAGATAGCCTGATTTACTTATAAACTTGGAATTTTGAATGTGTTGTTTTGTTAAAAGAAGAAAAAAGCCACAATTTTTTTCCGATTTCTATTTGCAAATGGTATGGGACCACAAATTTTTTTGCATACGTTTTTGTTAGTATATTATACGATCTCTTGATAAAAAAATTCGCAAAAATATAAAGTGAAAATAATTAAACATAATGAAATGTAGATGGAACAAATAAATATGAAAAAATCTCAATTGATTTCATCATAGCTCCAGGGTTATTGATAACTTAGATCAATTAAATTATTCTTAAAATGGAATTATTCAACTCAATCGCCAAAACTAAACCTACCAAAGGTGTTACTGCAATTTACTACTGCAGATGCACATGATCAATTTTCTTCCAGTTTTCTATCATACGGTTTTCTGAGTGACGAAATCTCTTATTAATTTGTGGATTATTTATTCCATACACGCAAAATAATTAAATGCGCTTATTTCAGTGGAGTATTAATCGAGAAATTACAATAAAAATTAAGTTCATGTTAAAGTTTCATAAAAATTTTATGTATGTGGTTGCGCTATGGTAGCATATTTTTATTGTAATTATAATTGTAATTATTGTAATTATACGATTTAATTATTTCACTATATGTCCGTTACTTATGTGAAGAATCAACATAATATGTGTCGCGAAATGCGATGCATTTTCTTAAATCATTATTTCAAACTGGTGACCCACCAAAGAAAACTTTCTTAATTGATTCTTCGGTTATTAAATTACTTTATACGTCAAAAAAACATAAAGGATAATCTACAGTATATGTTGCATATTTATGAAAATCTTTCTTCTGCACTTTAAGGCACCATATCATGCTTCTGCCCTTGTTAGCCGCAATTAAGAGACCTAATGTTGTTATTATATTAATATTAATGTTTAAAATATTCATTCGTTTAATGTGTCCTTTGCCCTTTTATTTTTTTCCTTTTGATCTATTTGGTTTAATCGAAGTTTGTTTTTTTTGACTTTATATTAATTGGTCTAATTACCCAAGTTTGGGGTAACGAATAAAGATTTTTATTATATATGCGGTGATCAATATTCTTTCTACTGTCCTGTCCTGATAATGCAGTCGGATCAAGGTAATTATAATATAATTAAAGCTGGCAGGCGAGCATCATCCCACTGTTTCCAATTAATGATTTTATTAATCTTTTTTTTGTGCCGTTTTTATAGGCTACCAAATTTCACTTCAGTCATCGGTCATTTCACTTCATCGTTCATTCCATATTGTGAAACATCAAAAAATTCGTGAATTGGTAATTTTGAATGAAAATTTAAAAATGTAAATTAAAGCTCGCTAAATGATCATTAAAAAATAAAATCAATTGAGTATAAATCTTGAAAATTCATCATCTAAAACGAAATCATAAATATAGTTTGCGCAAATTGCGTGTTGAGATATTTCTTCCTCCATCGGATTAGTTTTAAAAGTAAATTAAACATAATTATCCATGTGTTATTTCAAAATTTTCAAAATTATAATTTTTAATTATTATTTCATCATTTTAATGGTGAATTTTCAAGATTTTGTTTATGTTGTTAATTAAGGACTAAGTAGAAAAGGCTACTGGGATTGTGTTCAGAGGCGAGTATATGCTTAGGGAACTTATTTAAAAAATCTTAGTGCTTCTGCCGATCCACCTAAATATCGCCAGTGACGCAAATCTGGCTAGAAACCATACTCTTAAACTACAACACAAGCTCAGGCAGTTCGATCAACTTCTAAAAATAAGAAAAATTAAAATCAATGTTGCATCTAAAATTCAATCAATTATATCAAAATCAGAAAAATATAATTCACACTAAAGTCATTTAATTTCGCTTTTAATTTTATTTTCAATAAAAATTTTTATTTTTAATAAAAACTTCTTCAATGATTTCAAAAATTATTTTAAAAAAATTTATAGACCTAATAAAATTCATTTTTTTTTTGACTTTAATATTCGAAGGATTTGAAGAAGAAAATCGATGTCGCTTTGCAAATAATTTTTCAAGAATATTGATCCAATCGAAATTTTGGTTTGGTTTGAGAGAAAACTAGTTGTGGATAAGTGGTTTTAGAGGGGGCGTTTGATAGAGGATAGAGATCGGCAGAGCTATACGAGCAGTCTTCATTCTCATTCTCACCTTCATACTTTGTTTAACAGGCGGAGCGACGTTGTAAAATTACGGCACGAGCTAAAATTGTTTGAAAGTGTAGGCTTCAATACGAGTGTAAACGCCAGCATACTCGTCCAATAGGCACTTGTTAAATCGTTTTAGTTTCAGCGTTGTTCATCAAATACAATGGTGAGCTCTTCCTATTAATATTACTATTATTATTTAGGAATTTACATTATTTTTTTCGTTTATTTGCTAATTGATACGGTAGCAAAGTTGCACCATAGCGGAACCAATCTTTGCTATTCGTTAATATCGTATTGTGCATGATTTTATTTGGACGACCCACTTCTTTTTGGATAGTAATTTTTAAAGTAATAGAGTGTTTAATAGAAAATATTAAAATATGAAATATTGAAAATCGAAAGTCCGGAGTTCAGAGCCTTTTTTTGGCGCAATCTTACTTATAAGATTAATTTAAAAACACTTGAGACCATCTTAACGAGGGTTTTGAATTCAAATTGACAAATTCATTCCAATCAAGATAGGCACCGAACTACAGTTCTCGAAATTACTATGCAAGTTATATAAGTAATATTAGTAAAAGCGAGAAATACAACTAAAGCAATCTATTCATTAAAATTAAATTATTTGTCAAAATTTAGTAAGCATTAACTGAGAATTATTTGATCAAATTGAGACGGTAAAAATATAAAGCATATATAAAATTATGTAAAATTATATATATAAAATTATATAAAAATATATAATTATGTAAAATATATATAAAATATTATTTAATATTAAAAATAAAATAATAAATATATTAAAATGAAATATAATTGATTTATGGAATTAATTCATAATAAAATTTTAGTCAAAAGCAGCCAAGAAGAAAACAAGTAAAAAACGAACGGGATCTGAAGCCGCTCAATTCGATCAGAAAACCATTCAAGAATTCAAGGAAGCTTTCGGTATTATGGATCAAAATAAAGATGGGATCATTGATAAACAAGATTTAAAAGATTTATATGCAATGATGGGACAAATTGCTTCTGATACACAAATTGATTCGATGATCAAAGAAGCACCAGGACCAATCAATTTTACCGTCTTCCTTACCTTATTCGGAGAACGATTGACAGGTTTTTTTTAAAAATCTTGCATTTACATTTTTTATTAACTTATAAATAAGCAGATAAACATACATGAATATGGAAAATAGCGACATAAACATAAATTAATTAAGCTCATAAATTCTTGCAGTCTAGTTCGGCATTCAGTTGTTAGATTTGCACAGAATTGCTTTTCGATCAAAACTCTAGATCTACTCTGCTCCAGTCATATTTAGCCAAACCAAATAGATTATGCGAGTTAACAGATTTTTTTAACTTTTAATTTGTGGATATCGAACCTTCATTTCTTTCATTTGTTTTGCTATTTATCTCAAGTTTTATATTTCTAAGCAAACATCTGCATCTGAAATCGAAAATTCAAAGGCAGAAAATTTCAGGCACTGATCCTGAAGCGACAATAGTCGGCGCATTCCAAATGTTCGATAAGAAAGACTGTGGTAGACTTACTGAGGAAGAACTTTTGAAAATTTTACAGAATAAACGAGGTGAACCGCTTGATGATGACGAAATCAAGGCCATGTATAAGGTGATACTTCATTCTATAGAATTACGGCTAGCTAAAATCCATATATGCTTGAAGTGATCAAATAAATTTTTAGGGAAAACCACCCATTGAAAACGGTATGGTCGACTATAAAGCTTTTGCGCATTTAATAACGACTGGAGCTCAAGAAGAATTAGCACAAGTTGCTTGATTTCTGACAACTCATTTACAATACTCAATCGTATACATCTATATTATCTTTCGAATAAACCGACATCCCTGAGTGGTGCCAACTATAATAAAAATAATGTGCCATTTACCATTAAATTAAAATATTTAAGGGCGCTTTTGCTGTCGGATTACTGCACCGTTTTTCATTCCTTCATCGACGTGTCTCTTAAAATTTCTTCTTTTTTGCAAAATTTTTATTTCTCCGCTAATACAGTTTTAAAACTTTTTTATTATGGTGTGGTAAGCAATGTTTTCGCTCGTTCGAGAAATTATCGAATAATCCGGCAATTTTTTTCAATATTTGTAATTCGGCAGCACTAGCGACCATTTCTAGAAGCATATAAGCGTACCTTGTGTATTTAAATTTTTTTGTAATAATAAATGCTTTTAAAGCCGGTTTTAATGAATCTAAATCAGAACAATGAATTTTTCAGAAATGATGCACTGATTTTATATGAACGGTAGGTATCGTTCATGACTTATATTAGATTCATGGTATCTCCATAATTCATAAAGCCTTTAGTCTTAAGCATCGACATTAATAAAACTATCCGCTTGCCAATAAATACCACCTATAATGACTAATCCAAGAAATATGCACTAAATTTTTACTAAATTACTATTCTGTCTGTAAGTTTGCTTGAACAGATAGATAGCAAAAGCAAACAGTTGTATAATTACTATATTGCGCAATTACCGGATTTTTGAAACGAGAATGAATTGACCGCATATAATTCGAAATTAAAATCAGTGGCATATTTATATTTAACTTTTGAAAGCACTACGAAAGCACAATAATGAAAGAGGCCTTCAGAGCGAAGTGCAGCTTGCATGCCTCCCAAAGGGTTTTTTTGATTTAGTGGCAAAAACTTCAGTTCATACTAATAACCAGTGCTGCAAGTTTGATAGCGATGAGTACAAATTAATTTTTAGAATAACCTCTCAACATTTTCCAAGTTCACCATTTATGTTTCTCCTCCAAAGCAGAGTTGTGAAGGACCAGAAAATTAAATAAATTAAGCAGTAGAAAGTAGCAATTGAAATTAAAGTGCATATCGTCGATATAATGTAATATATTTCATATTTCACTTTATTTTTCATTAGACTGGAAAATCTCCTTAATTTATTCTCTTGAATGAATGCATGTTTTTTTCTATCACAGATAAGAAGTAATTTACATAAAAAGTGCTAAAAAGATAATTTAGTGAAAGTTAATTTATTATATTATATATACTGCTCTTATATTTATTAGAAAAAAACGACCGAACAACATTTAGAACATTCCACAAGCACATTTTAACAAGGAAACATATATAATAGAGAAGCAATCGAAAATAACGATAATGCAAAAAAACAGCTGTATACAGGAAAAGTAGAAAAACAACGGGAATTAAGAAAATAAATAAATGGTTAGCAATCACTTCTGGTTGGATTCCACTGGCTGTTAATAGGATGATACGAACTTACCAGAAAGCTCGATAAAAGTAAAGATGAAGCACAGATGGTTAAAGCATTTTAAGCACTATCGGATTTTTTACTAACAAATTTGATTTGATATTGCTCTCTTATGAAATTTGGATCAAGCCATAGCGCTAGAAGTAATGATAAGCAGAACAAGAATCATTCAGCTATTTTTGGCATTTGGCATCATCTAAATTTAAGCGTTCTGCCGCCAGCGATAAAAAAGTACAAGAGATATAACTAATGTTGTGATGGTTAAATCAGCATATACCGATACCGATATACCGATCCACAATTCATTGTAATAGATCTTTCTCACAGTAAGATAATGAAATGTAACACCGGATCAAACTGGATAATAAAGGAATTTGGCATTTTAAGGTCCAATAAAGAATAGAATGAAACATAAGAGAGGACTAAAGAAGCATAATGCTCAATAGAAAAGAATTGGGCTGGAGATGATTGCGTAAAACAGGATTTAAAGAGGATGCTAAGTGTAAAGCAGTAATATAAAAATATAAACTTGGAAGGTGTATAAGGAATATACATCGATGACACAAATGAAACGGAGGAAGATTTAAACATATTTTGGACATATAACTGCCGACGCCAAGTACTATTATATTATTGTATTATTCCCATTCTCATTCCGTGTCAAACATCTATGAAAATAGTCTATCATAAAAATGTACGATTATATCACTGGATAAATTAGCTCAAGGCATTTTAAAAATGAAGATTTTTTAACGTTTAAAAAAATTCGATAAAACAATTAATGAATTAGCGAATGCCATGAAAAATTTCGGAAAATCTGTATCAAAATGTAAATCAGTCCATAACCGAACGTTCATGGAATGATGCCCAGTTTTGGATTTCACCACTTGCACAACGCCAGTAAATAAAAGCACCCACAAGATAGATTCCAGCTGTTACCAGAAAAATAATATGCCATTCATTCGGCATCTAAAACCTCTAGATGATCTGAATATATATAAATTGGTGAACTGAATGTAAATATGTAAGGCAAGTTTAAAAAAGAAACGCAACAACAATATGAAAAGAATACGAATGAAAAATAATGATCTGGATTAGATTGAATAAAAACAAAATGATATCCAAATCTTACATGGTCGGTGACGATAAAACCAACGAAAATTGGGCTAAACATGCCTGGTAATGTTGCAATCGTATTAGATAACCCCATCAAATGCCCAGCATACTAAAAAGAACGGGGAAATGTAACAAATTTAAAGAAAGATTATCATAAGCTGACAAATAAAACATAAATATTTAATGCAAATAAAATAGATAATGTAGATAAAGGTGAAATGTAGATATATTCTTTCAGCATTTGCCATTAGAAAAACCAATAAAAAAAAACTTTTTGAAGAAATAAGCCTTATAAATATAATCCTCAAAATAAAAGCAATCTCATATATCAGAGCAAAGCAAAAGGAATAAGAGTATATAAACAAATGATCTAAATAAAAATATGATATAAAATCCCTAAAATTTAAAAAAAATTCGTCGTAAGTCATCGTTTTTGTGTTAGGCGTAAATTTTATTACTTTTTAAAATTTATCTTTTCCTTTTATTTGTTCTCTCGAAAATTCTTCAAATTTTAGAATAGAAATTCAAATAATTTGCCACCTGAGGAGCTATATCAAGATGGTTAACAGAAAACGCACTCCACGGAAGACCTCCTAAAGCAATCGAAACAACTACTGATAACATTACTACATTGGCCGGAGCATGAATAGCAGCCAATGATATGAAAATAGCCTGGCAAATAAAACCTGCAAATATATGAAAAAGAATAGCGAATTATTCGCAGGGAAATCACATATTTAGTTATTACTCTAATTATTTATCAATAAATTTGAAAAAATATTTCAAGTAAAAATGATTTAAAAAAAAAAAATTTAGAAAGACTTGCAACTGAACAACATATATACGCTTTTCAAAAAAAATTTATCAGAAATTTTATTGAATCACTCAAAATCAAAATTAAAGAAATTAAAATTAAAGAAAAGTAAGAAGTTTCATAAATTTAAAACTTTCTAAAGATAAAGTAAAAAATTTAAACCATCCATAATTTTTTCTAAGAGATTTTCATCAAAAAAACTTCCAAATAAAATGAACTAGTTTCTAGCCAAATACTTTTCAAGCTCATTTTTCTTTAATAACATTACCTATCTCATAAATAGAAAGAAGAAATGAAAAAAAGATTAATACTACTAAAGATTACCCAAGCAACAAAAATATTTACGTGTCTTGACTGTTGACCACATATAACGATCACGAAGAATATCTTGCAAATTTCCGCAAATTATTAATACAATTCCCAGCAAAAAATATGGTAACGCAGCAAAAAAGCCTGCCTTTAATAAAAATTACATTTCTAATATAAAATGATTGAATTAAAAATTAAAATTTGTAACAAAAGTAAAAAATGAAATTTCTTATAGTATGAGTGATGAATAAGAAATGTAACAATCTTTAGAGCAAAATTATAAAACCTTTTCTAATTCATAATTCATCAAATCCGACAAAATTCGGGGTAAACTCGTCAACATTGTATAAAAACCCCAATTTTCACAGAAATGTGCCGTAACAATTGCCCAAACACTTTTGCTGGTGAAAATATTGTTCCATGGAACTACCTACAGAGAATAATTTACAATTCAAATTCTGACTTATTTTTCCAAAACTTCTGGAAAAATGATTAAGAATAATATTGCCTCTGATTTCTTTCCATAGCAAATGAATTAAATTATCATTTTAAATTTTTAAATTATCATTTAAATTGTCATTTTAAATCATATTATTAAATTATCATTTAAAATTTTTTTAAAATTTTAAAATTAGTTGGAATCAAAATTACCAAAAATTACAAATAAAATACAAGATAGTTGGTACTCTGAGAATTTTTTTGCAACCAAGTAAGCTCCTCAGTTGTTATGTACTGGTCATTTCCTGGTGAATCATTTATATATTTTATCCAAATAAAACACCAAACAAATGCCAAGCAGCCTAAATTTCATAAGATTTATAAGAATATACATTTTAATCGAACAAAACATGGAAAAAGCATTATCTATTCAAGAATCTAAGGCAATCTGAATTTAAGATTATATTCTAAAATAATCGGTAGATATATTGTACTGAAGAAAAAGAAAAAAATTCAAGCAATAAAATGAAATAGAATGAAATAAAATTTCTAGAAGATTACCGAAAAAATAAAAAATTAATGGCCATCCAAAATGATGTCCGAGGATCGCTGAGATAACCATAGCAAAAACGGTGCCAATATATGCGCCAGAGAATGCAAAAGACGCTAACTGAGTCCTTTCCACTGGTGTTGCCCAATGAATCCAAAGCACATGCATTGCCGGATATGTCACTCCCTGAAAACAAATTTACACTCCCTGAAAACAAATTTAATTTCTGAGAAACATATAGCGCTCTATTGCTAAAAAATTTTTGACAACTTTTTATTATAAATTTCCATTCAATTGAAATACATGAACCTATCAGCTTGATACTAATCCTAATACTTTTTATCGAAAAAATTTCTCTTTATCCAACTTTCTAAAATTTGGTTACATCTCGCTTTTTCGAATTCTTTCAGTGAAAATTCAACAATAAAAAATTTTAATGTTAAAACTTCAGAACTTCCGATGAACAATTTTCATTAATTTCAAATGAAGAATACCTCAAGCATTCCTTCAGAAAATCTCGCAGCAATTAACAAGTATTTCCCCATATGCGCTAAAGGTGGCGTAAGAATGGTTAAAACAGCTGTTCCTGGAAATCTTATTAAAAATTCTTTCTTAATGAAAATTTGAATTCACTTCTGAATTTATTTTTAATTTAAAAGAAAATTTATTTTTAAAATGGAAAGTTAAAAAAACTCGAAAACATTGTACTAAAAAAAAATACTACCTCTAGAAGACCATTTATTGGATTGCCTTAAAAGTTTACATCAAAGTTACATTAAAGTTTACAGTTTACCAGAACAAAGTGCCAGATCAAAGTATTAAAAGTAACGGCATTTAAACTGTTTAGATGAAATTAAATTTTTTTTAAAAATCAAACCAAATACGCCTAGCAGAAAGACGAGTTTTCCTCCATGACGATGTGCGAGATAACCACCTGGTACTTGTGTCAAAATATAGCCATAAAAAAATGAGCTTAAAATAGTTCCTTGCGTAACTGAATCCCACTCACCAAATTCTGGTTTGAACTGAAAAAATAAATAAAGATAGAAATATGGCTCATAAAAACATCGCATATAAAATTATCTTTTTATTCAATTAATTCGACCAAAGACATTTAAAGAGTGAACAATTGAAAAATTTTAATTTATTCGATATTTATTTGATCAAAGATTAAATTAATAAAGTCAATTAATAAATCTTTACTGCACTAAAAAAAAGTGAGTATACTTTTAGTATTTTTGAAATGACGATGTATCGGATATGTTCCTTCGACTATAATCAAGGAGCATAAGTTGGATTCTCGCCTCCTGATGGAAATCTTCTTCTAAGAATGTGCGGTTCTAAGCCATAAAATAATCTGAGGACAGAAGTCCTCAACCTCAACATCATCCAGTACACAAAATTGATTTTAGAAAAAATATAAATAGATGAATAAGAAGTAGCGGAAAAAAGGGAAAACTTACAGCAACAAGAGTACCATCGATGAATTGTGTGGTATTGCTTGTCATTTGAACAATTGCCACCGATAAATTGGCTCGCATCGCATAGATATTTACGAAACCAAAAAACGCAAGAAGTGCAAATAAATGACGACGTTGTAATTTCCATTTCGACCAACTTACTCGTTTTAAATCTTAAAAATGAAAATTAAATTCAGCAAGCAAAATTTTTAAATTTTTTAAATTTTTAAATCAATTTAAATTTCAAGTTGTTTTTTACACTTTAAGTTTTAAATTTTGAATTGAATTTTTTTGATCTTAGATTAACCCAAAATTAATATTTTAAAGAAGCTATTAAATTCCATACAAACGATATTTTAAGTAGCTCATTTGAATAGCTAATGTCCATTATTTCTAATTAGCTGTTTACCTCACCGGTACAAGAAATAACTTGGCGATATAGATCAATCGAATTTTTACTACTGCTCTTTGGAGCAGAGAATCGAATATGTGCGCGAATCAAATAACCATGTCATTCCATTATTTCTACCCCCTCTCCCCCCTTATAAACCCACAAAGTTTAAATCCCTTACAAATGCCATGCACCAATCTTTCAATGGAATTTCGGATCGTTGACAATTAATATGCAACACATCCATTAAGTTCCAAAAAAAAATAGTATAGTAATTGTTTCTAGTTCCATAAGATGAATGAAAAATTGAAGAAGCCCCATATCGCAACGTGGGAGGTTGTTAAGAGATTATTTTGGGATAAGAGGATTCCTATTTACTAGCACTTGTCGTGAAGATTGAAGATAGGATTATAGAGCGATAGATGGATGAAAAAACAAAGTATTCAGAATTTTGTGGGAATTTCCTAATTTAAAATTTAACAGTTCTCCAGTTTCGCAATTACTTTTGAATCTATGGTTTCAAATTATTTTAAACCGTTTCAAAATAATAGCCAAATCTTTATTGGTGATAAAATGACAAAATTATTCCATAGCAATTAGCAACTGCACGATAGTAAAAAGATGATTGGAAGAAAAAGTGACAATGAGATTCAGAAGATTTTGACTATCAAGGCATGCAAGAATAGTGGCACAGAGAGTATATTAATTGTGATTGGTGATATGACGAGGCGAGGGAACTATTCCATCTTTTTCATAAAGTAATCATAATTTATGTTAGTGAAATGAAATAGTGATGGTGTGCCCTGTTAGAACCTTACTATGAAACTAGACAGACCTTATACTATGAAAAGAATTATTTGAGAATAAATTTAATCATGATGAACCATTTCGGACATTTGGAAGTCCGCATCTACATAGCTATATGGTTCTGAGACATGGCCAATGAGAGTCAAGGATATTAAGAATTTATTTGCCTTTGACCATTCTTATCTAAGGTACATATTACGGATCCGTCGAGTGGATAAAATATCACATGATCGTATCCACCTTCGTTCAAATACCAACCACCTGTATAAATAATGTTATCACCTTCACTGGTTAGGCACGTTCTCCGTCGTCCACCATAGGAGTTGACGCATATTTCGTTATTTGCTAAACCATGTGATGGTTGGCGTCAAAAGCGAGTTGGGCCAATCAAAACTTGGACTGGTATGGTAAGTAAAAGATTTTGAACGTATAGGTGGACCAGCAATATATGGACTTAGAAGATGGAAAAAGTAATGGCTTCTATTACTGTCGATGATAGCAACAGACCGCGCCGCCTGGAAGACTATCCTTGTAGCCGTTGCAGCCAGCCTAACCAGTAATGGTGAGAACTGTTAGAAGAAAAAGAAGAATTTCGGACATTCGCTGAAATATTCGTTAAACCATGTTTTTCAATCGCGAGTCGTCAACATGGCAAGAAATAATTTCCGTCATTTAAAAGGTTAAGGCCAAAAACCTTCGGGGTGAATGCTGTCCAAATTCATTCACAATTCGCCTTCAATGTTCTCTTTAGCATAGAACCATTAAAACCATTATTTGTTTCTAATCCTCAAGAAGGATCGTACTATCACTATAACGGAAATAGCCTCCTAGATATTTCCACGAAAATTTTCACTCCCGTTCTGCCACAAACTTATTGACAGTACAAGATAGCGTCATGCGTCAGGCTGCACTCAAACCGAGGCACAGGTGTTAACCAAGTATTCACCCTAAAAAGAGGAACACTTCAAATATTGGCAGCGCATCATCGCTTTATCAATTTTACCTCTACTTTCAATTGAAATGATAATACTTTAGCGTGTAAGGAATGTGGCCGTGTTCAAGAAGACCACTCAACTCATAAAGCATTTTACCGGCGCACACCGGTCCGTTTATATGGAAAATTGACAGATCCATTCGAAATAAAAACCAGGCAGCCATAGGGCCTTTCCCTTACAATATTCAGCCATGCAACAGAGTGGATAATGGACGCCATCTGCTGGCAGCCAAGAGAATAATATTAGAGATCGTAATATGATGTATAACTTAGTCATGCTGATGACAGTTCTTTTTGTTTATTTCGAACATAGACTTCCGTTATAACTTGTCTGAACGAAATAAACGGTTAATAGCAAGCGTTGAATGATATTGTTATAAAAAATGCAAGAAATATTAGGCAAAAATCTGCAATTATATTACACAATAAAATACCTATGCTTATCAAATCATCACGGGCTGCGGAAATAAGAAACCTCTTGGATCCAGCCTCGCATCAGGCATCTAAGCGAAAGACAAAGTTGCAATCCAGATAATTTCAGTAGTTTTTTTTCTGATGAAACTATTATAAAATCGCCATTAAAACGAAAGTTCTCTTCTACCTGGCTATATACCATCGAAATAAAGTATGTTTCCCTGTTAAAAGTATTTGACAACATGTTTTTAAGTAAAATATGCAGTTAGCTCCCACCATTTCATTTTAAGCTAATTCCGCTGGTTATTGGAAATTCCTGTTCGGCAGTATTTTGGCTACAAAAATAAGGTGTGTCGCCAGCATCACTTGGACTTCGTATTAAAGATTTCTCCTATTAAGGGCAGAAATCGAAGGAGCCGAAGCCTGCTTCATAATACTATAATCTCAATCATTATCCACTATTCTCTATTCTTTCACTAATTATTTTTGAAAATGCGAAATAAATTTCAAATTTAGCACTTTTTACTTATTTACATTGAATTCAAAAAATAAAAACAAATATTTGATAAATAACTAAAATCAAAATTGTTTAAAAGTTATAATAAGAAGAGAAAGAAAAAATTTTTATTAAACTTAATAAAAATTTATTCGAAAATTTATTTATCTCTACAATTTTTATTGAAAAACCTGAAGAAATAGCAGTTGAACCGTAGTGCGACGTACTATTCATCGCGACGTTAAGAATCTTCGAAAAAACGTATCGATCCCCGACCACTTCTGCACGCTTTTAATACTACAATTTAGATATTTAGTTTTATTTCAGATCGATACGTAGCTCGTGACGCAACAATTAGACTATTGCTTCTTCACAGATCATCATGTTGAGGAGCAAAAATTCAACTTCCTTCCTGAAAGAAGTCTGTCATCAAAAACCCAATACTGGCGACCCATGCACTAACGCTTAATGACCCCAGGGCAAAAATTTCCAACTACAACTACGAGAGAAAGCCTAATGAGAGTAACCAAAAATGAGAGTAACCCTTTTACCACCACTTCAAATTTAGCAGCCTCCACCGACTACTAGAATGCGATTCTTTCACTGGAGTCACTTGAAGATAAAAGTTCAAGTGCTTTCAATCATAAACATTCAACCGCTATTCTCAATCAAGATTATCTGTGCCAGGGTGAAGGAATCAAACTCATAATACCTGGCAATAAGACTGCAAATAAAAAGGAAGGTTAAAGGTTAGAATCGAAGAAAAGCGTACAATGAAAGCCCTTCGCACTGTCAACTCAGTTAAAACAGAAACTACGATATTCTTTTTGATTTTAAATTTAGTTTTATCTACTGCTGAACTTATTTGACTAGCAAGTTTAGGACAGAATTGTCAAAACGCTTTTTTTCAAAAAATACCAAAATGTTACAGGTAGTAAAGGTTCCTCTATATATCTACTTCCCGGCAACTCTATGAAGAATATGAAGAGATATAACTCTTAAAATTAGTGGAAAATTAGTGGAATAGCTATGAACCAGTGGTGAATGCTGTTCAAAAAATAAAATGACCAACAATAAAACCTCAGAATCCTAAAAATTTTCAAAACATCAATGCAATATAAATTGACAAACAATTTTACGCATTAATATTAGCTGATAATTCGATGCTTAATGCTTTTTATCATTTGTTTATAAAATAACAAACATCGAAACATTGCCCTAGAACTAAAATTTGGTATTTCATTTGTAATACATTTAATCATTTCCATATGAAAACTTTTTTGACAATCCATCTCAGTTTTGCTACCTTAATTTTGCTAAAAAGTCATAAATTTTTGATTCTTTCTTGACTTTTGATTTATGTGTATATATATGTATATATATTATATATATTTTTCCAGTAATACTAGAAGAAATAATCAACAGTGACATAACTTTGTTAAATCGTTATTGGCAATAAAAATTTTGAAATTTTACAAACAAATTTAATTCACATGACTCCTCGCATTACAACTATTTGATATAAACAAATATAATCAATAAAAAATATAGTACAATAAAGGCCACCATACTTTGTTTTCATTTCATTTTATCTTCATCTAATTTATCGATTAAAAAAAAACCGCGATCTTTACTTTTAAGAACTTATAAACTGATAATAGCAATAATGATAGGCTTCATAAGTACTAAAACTATCTGCAAAAAAATAATCAGTAATAAAGTAACAAAAATAAACAACGTATCAGTACATAGATAAATAAAACATAAACCACAAACTAAACTTAGATATAGCTGGATATTCTTCTTATAAAGAAGATTGATTAAGTAATGAATGAAACATTTCTTTAAAAACCTATTTGTAATATCGAAGAAAACTGGAATGGATATAACAATTGATTTCCCTGTAAACTGATATTACTGAGAAAAACGCTTTTATGTTTGCCAAATATAAAACTAAAAAAAATTAAATCATGCAATTTTTCGATGTATTATCTAATGCGAATTCAACTCATATAAAAAAAGAATTGAAAAACAAGTTTGGTGGTAGGCATTGCAAATTAGACAAAATATATAGTAAAGAAAAACAGAATTCGCTGAGGTTATGGATTTCAAATCAAACATTTGAGATTGACTTACGGAAAATGTAAAGCCATCAAGAAGCCATAAATAAACTGGCGTGCAATCGTAAAAGTCAGAAAAAAAATAAGAATGGAAAAAAAATTTCGTTTTTTCCACCAGAATCGCATATCAAAAAACTAAAGCAATGGAGGAAAACAGAAAGGCTATATTTTTTGTAAATACCACTTCTACAAAAAATTATAATTGCTTCTTTTCATTCTTCATCGTCATTTTCAGTACGAGGTCGAATACGAATTTCACGGACAGTCGCATTTGCCATTGCTCCAAGCAAAACCTGAACTTTTGATTTTTATATAAAAATTTTCAAACCTAATTCATGAAGTAATTAAACAATTTAATTTAATGAATCATGCTGCTAAGATATGAAAGAAACCTGAAGAATTAAAAAGGGTAAAAAAACCTCAGGGCTAACCTCAGGGCAAGAAACAAAGATGAAATGATTATTGCCACGTGCAGCACACGCCGAGCGTACTTTTTCTTGAAGTTTTGGATTGGAAGTAACCCAAATTGTGTAGACATTTTTCGGTGAACAAGCAAGGCATTCCTCTAACATAGGCAAATCCGTTTCAGAATCACCACAAACCAAAATATGTCCATCATTCATTTTAAGACCCATTTTCCTCTGAATTAACCGTATTCCATGACCTTTGTTGAATATACGACCTGACAACTTTGCCTGAAATAGGTATAACGAAATTACCAATAAAAATATGATTAAAACTCTTACTGTTAGGTTTCTTTGGAATTTTTCTACCCAACATAATATTTCACTTTGATTTGCATATATATATTCGATTGTTTCTCTACAAACTCAAAATTATCTACCGAAGATATTGAATAAAGAATAAAAAGAGCAGAAAAACCTTGGTGAAGATTTTTAAATCAAATTCTCCTTCGCGCAAAGTTAGAGTAGATGCTGTTGGGTCAACATCTTGCACAATTCTAGAAACCGCTTGATATCTACAATGAAAACTATGGAATAAATTTAATCTAAGATATAAGATATAAATTTAATAAATTTAGTATATAACTTAGCACAAGTAAGAAGCACAAAAAGATTTGTAACTGCAACTAAAAAGATTTAATAAAAAAATTTATTAAGTATACAAAAGGGCAGAACGATGTCGTGAAACTGAATTATTCACATCTTGGCGTGCAATCGTGATATGACCATAATGTCTTTGAAGACCTGAACCAATCCATGTGAAATTTCGATATGTATTGTCTTCTAGAAGCTCTTCTATCTGAAAAACAATTAAAAAGAAAATAATTCAATAGAAGCAAATGCTAAATATCCTCTTTACGAAATAATAGATTATATACTGCAAAAAAAATTTGATGTATAAACCTTCTCGAAGACACTATTTAATAAAGCCAAATCAGCTTCATTCACAGAATCATCTTTGAACTGCATAGCAGGATTCATATACCATTCGCGCCCAGCAGATGCTCCATATGCATAATAACCTAAACCATGTTACGAAGTAAAGAAACTGTATATCCAAAAAAATATTTCGAATATTGGAAATAATTTATTATTGTATTATTTATTATAAAAAATATTGTCTTTACAAAAAAATCTAAATACCTTCAGGTATTGTACTGACGTTGAGAATACCGATATGCATTAGTGGTGCAGTTGTAACAATCGCACAAAACTGGGCACATCTTCTTGCAAATTGAGCCTTAAATATAATGTGGAGAATTTAAGGAATAAATGATGAACGTAATAATGTTATGAATATACAGCAATATAAATCCACCTACTTTTTTTTATCTTACATTTCTCTAAAAAAATTAAAATTATTATTATTAATATTACAATTATAATTATTATTAAGAAATAATCTTGACAAAAAACTACCTGAATAACAGCTGAATAAGCAGGCTGAACGCTAGCTGGATAAGAACAAGAATATGACTTTAAAGTGCCATCGCGATCGGTAAATAAATAATGAAAATGATCGCCAGTTGATAATAAATCGAAAGTTTTTTCAACTTCATCTGCAAAGGCTTCTGGACCAGAAGGGTGGAAACGTCCAAGTGTCTAAAATAGTTTTATTGATAAAATTACAATCATTGATGATATTAATATCTAAAGATGTGATATAATCATGCTTACCGCTACAAATTGTTCCACGTTGGTTATTTCATCACTTTCAATAAACTTTAGAAAGGCGATATCCTTTTCCAATTCCTCCAATTCATTGCTGATATCGAATTTAACAGTGTTATGAACGTTGCTACCATCCGAATCCTCACCTGCTGATGAAGTCTCCAAAACCAGTGTATGCGTGCCAGGCTTGCATGAGTCTTCCAAAGAAAACTAAGAAAAAACCATGAAATATGTTCAAAATGTTCAAAATTTCCTTGCTAAATAACAGAAGCTAATATTTTTTGGAAACTTCATCCAAAAAAATAACTATTTTTTTGATAACTTAAAAGAAAGGATAGCCACAATATTAAAATAGTATGATACGACATATTCTCGACAAAAAAATTGTCAACACCTTAGTAATACCTTTGCGTTCTCCAAAGAAACTCCAAACTGAGGACGGATTGGTATACCCTTGAGAACACGCTCAACGATTTGCCGTCGCACTTGACACGTTTTATCCATTAATTGATAAAAATCAGCCAGAAGATTTAACTGAATTTTTTTTTTAACTATGAAATACATATAAATATAATAGTAGGAAATTAATATATTATGGATTGAAGAACACGAGCTATGATATTTAAATTAGTATTATGAACCTTGATGGAAAAGATAATACTTAACCTTTAAATAAGCCAGTTTGATTATAAAACCAATTAACGAAAAAAAATTTACAAAGATTAAAAAGTAAATTCTGGACAGAAATATCCTCACCTTGCTGGCACGAATCACTTCGCAATTCCATGAAGCATCAAGAAAAGCTGCACTCCATTCATCAATATCATGATTCATAAGGTAGTGTTTTAGACACAAACCATGTTCTTCTCGAACTTCACGAGTTTCTGTTGCTGCTTTATAGAAAGTGTCCGCAAAAGTCTGATAAAAATTTAAATTTTTTCTTCAAGTGTATTTTTTTATCTTTTAAATATTTTTTAGTAAAAACTCGAAATTTTACTTGCACATCGCCGATGTCGTCTATTCTAAAATAACACTGTCGTTCTTGGTCGTAAAAGCCAGCATTACCTAACTGCACTTCAGTACCAGCTCCACTTGAAAGTATAAGAGCTGCACGAGGATTACAAATAAGCATTTCCTTTGCTACTAGGTTCATACCATCTTTTATGGGAGTCACAACACCTACATCCATTGCCAAATAATGAGCAATAAGTTCTGCACGAGGAAGACCTATAACATAATGCTTATAATTTCGATAATGTGCGGCACCATTTTCTAGTCACATTGGTCTTTAGAGCTATTATATCAATAATAATAATTTATCGTAAGATTTGAAAAATGAGTTTTATTCACTATTATTGATTATTTTTCATTTATTAATTCAAAAAACTATTCTCAAAAGAAATCTCAAAAATCTAACCATCTCTTTCGAATCTGATGGGACGCCATTTAGGGTATTTTTCACTAGAGAACATCTGATTGATTTTGCATGCTAGTTCAACACAAATATCCTGGTAAATGCAGTATTCCCTAACCGACCGTCGATTTGTAACAGCTATTTGATACAATATATCCATACCTATGCGCTCTGGATACGTTTCAAAATAACGTTGCCATGCCTAGATCCAAATAATTATAATAAAAAGGATAGAAAAATTTCAATTCAAGAGAAGTGAAAAATTAACTTCCAGTTTTTCTCTAATTCCTTTGGTATAATCAAATCTTTCAACGGAAAAGAAAAAACATCCATTTGGAGAACCTTTCGAAAGAATCTGAAAATTGTAAAAAATGCAAGATCCAAAATAAAGCAAAATTTTAAAATCGAAATGTTAAAAATTTTTAAAAAATGAAATTAGATTTTAAAAAAATATACTGGTTATTAATCAGCTGTAAAAAGAATTGAGAACTAACTTCTTCTCGGATTTTTTCAGCTTTTGCCTGTACATCAGAACAACGAGCAATAGATAGAAAATCTTCATTCTTGATTGAAACAGGAAATACGCCAAGAGAACATGTATATCCCTTAAGGTAATTTAGCATTAACAAAGTTCAATATCCGTTAACAAACTCGGCTGTAGCCACTAATAAGGAAAACTGCAGAAAAAGAATTGAAGATATAATTATGGTTAAAGATGATGAGAAGTGCTAAAGAAATATAATTACGATTTAATTTTCCATAAATTATAACATAACAGGTTTTAAAGAACCTATAATATGTAAAGTTCCCAAAAAGTCGCATTTTTTCGAATATATAGTTGAAATTTATCAATATTTTACTTCTACTTCCTTGTAAAACAATTTCCTTTTTTCTCGCTACTGCCCTTTCTCTATTTATGTTTACTACTGGTAATGATAAAGAGCAAATAAAACAAAAATGCAAGAATATAAAAACCTGCAAATTAATGGTAAATTTGAATCAAAAACTTCAAACTTCACGCTAAATAATATATGGTGGTCATTTCAGAATGATAATCATATCATAGAACAGAAATTTCTTAACTTTTATAAAATATTTATAATAAATAATTTAATAATAATGGTTCATATTCACAAAGTTTAATGTTTAAGGTCTAGCATACTTCATGATTTATAGTGAACACATCTATACTTTGCTCATAGCTGACACGTGCTCTAGCCACATACTGCTTTACAAGGTCGACATATTTTTGGCGATCTCGGCTTGTTTGGAAACCAACCTGCGAATGAAAAATTTGTTCAAATTATGGAGAAATAAATTAAAATTGAAAAAAATACAGAAATATAGAAAGAAAAAATTTCTTCGCCATATTGAATACTTTAGTAAAACGAAGTATGGCACGAAGGATAGGCTCTGCTACAATCCTGTATTTTACCATCCAATCATCAGGAGGTTGAAAAGGAATATGCAAGAAAAATCCAACCTGCAAGAGATGAAATAATAACTATAATAATTATGCTTGCAAGTAAAGAATTTCTTTCCTCATCGGTACTCATCATTCACGATATTTATACAAAGCACAGTATAGGTTTCTAATGATAGATTTGCTCCTGTGAATTTGTTCCTCCAACCCAAGAATACATGACCTTAATTGAAGAAAAATGCCAGTATATTACCCTACCCTTAAAGACTTATCATTTTTGGTACCTTTACAATTAACGTGAAATTCATAGAATTTAATCAAAGAATTACTTAACGACAAAAGTATGGATGGACCTTCAACATAACACAGATTAAACTTTAATGACGACTAAATTTACCTCCATCAAGGAACAGAATAAGTTGACGCAAATTCAAATTCGGCTATTACTAAGATGTACCACTAAGCCATCCTTTACTCCCAATATGCGTGGTTTATTATTACCAGTAGTTCGAATCTCGCACATTGTTATTTCTTACTTTTATCTCATAGTAAAAAAATAATCAAATAATGACAAAACAATCTACTTTAAGCGTTATGTGCAAAAAAGACCTATTTTAAATATCGAAAAAATACTTCCAAAGAATTATCCAAACTCCGCATCAACTGGCCAGTAAGCATTAAATGATAATCATGAATCCAGACGAAATCTTGTGGTCGCCCATTGCGAACGGCGCTGATAGCAAACAAATAGTTAACGCGAACATAAGCACACCAATGTTCTCGCAGAATCTAAAATTGAATGTCGTATGCAATAAATAGTTTAGTGGATTAGTTAGTCAATGGTTAGAAGTCAAAATTTTGATCAGGATCCACTAGTTATTTAGGGTAATATATTTCCACAATCAAATGGAGCTTGGGCATCTCTCAATATGCCAGTTTTATGATACAGAATACTTGAAATAACAATCTAAGAAAAAATACTTTAAATAACCAATCGAAATTTCAATAAGAATTTCTCACCGGAAAAGTTCCAACCTCCTTTGGACATTTGAAACTTATTTTAATTTCCGTTTAAAAAAATAAAATCATCATTTTAGACCCAACAAAAATGCAAAAAAAAACCAAAATTATGTTAACCCTCTGATGGAAGGCTGTCGACAGAAATCGCGTTGCATAACTATCATTAACAGGACAGGAGAGCCATGAAAAACCGAAAGCTTTTTAAAGAATCTCAAACTTGACGGCTTGCAAACGTCTAATGCATTTCAACCCATTTTCCCACCAAATCACTTTTTTTCCTTATGTTAACAATGAACTCACAATAAAAAATACTTTTTGGGGCTATACAAAGGTCAACCTCTCTTTGTAAATACTATCCAAAAACAGTGTCTGGTGGGATGTGTCGGTGTTTTACATCCGACGCTTAAAAACATCAAAAAACCGTCCATTACATTTCCTGAAAATCAACTGATTAAGGAAAATTTTCGCGTTTCTTATGCAACTAATAGCAGAAGCAGCAATCAGCCAAGATAGATAACAACGGTCCATAAAGATACCTAGCCAATTTCCACCTTACATAAAATCCTTACCGAGCCACAATAGTTGCTCATCTCGCTATGATCACTAGCAACGCGTTCAAGACGACAACGTATTAACATCAAAACAAAGAATACTTACAACTGGATTATCGTAATCTTTGCAGATATATTCTGGTAATTTATGAAGTGACGGCCATAGCAAACCATTACTGATTCCCCCATAATAAGTATTATAATCAGATGAGTCGACAAAAACAGGAGAAAGCTTGTAATTATCCTTGTTATAATTTTGTAGCACAGATATAAGAGACATATCATGTCTGCAAAACATCGGTGCTAAAATAATAAGCGACTTGAGCATAAGAAATGAAATAACGATTTAAAAAATTTAATCTTAACCAGCAATAACAACAATTATATGTTTTAAAATATCTTACTCGATACTGCGTTCAGTTTCTGATAAATCAGGCGCTTTAATATCATCGCTTAGCACATGAAAGATTTCACCAGCCTTTGCTTGCTTAAGCAGTGGCAAACCGAGAGAATTTGTCGACAGTGGCATGGAATCCTATAGGAAAAGTAGATATTAAACATGCTATTTATCTGCCTTCAAATGAAGACAAAAATTTATTCATAAAGAAAAAAATCAACTGTTTCCAAATCCATCTTTCGATCAGAAATATTTTGCCAGTGTATGCCAATATTTGCCAACCAAACATTTTCCTTGTCAACGCTCATTACTGGGTCAACGCATGCTACCAATCCTCCACTTCCTTGTTGAATTTCCCAGCAACCACTATCTTTACGCTTCAATGAAACAGGTGGAGCATTTGATACATTTATAACGCGCTGCTAAAAACGTGTACATTTACACATTTTTTAATAAAACTGAATTGTAAAAAAAGAAAAATTGAAAAGGATGATGAGACAGAATTCAATCAATATTAATGGCTAATGAGGTTTTCAATTAATTAAAAAACAACTACAAATTTCATTAAAGCCGCTACCCATTCTTTAAAATATTCAAAGAATAAAACTTTGTTGGATTTATATGCATGAAAATGGCACACTTGCCTTGTGATGTGTTGTATCTGCAAGACCTCCAGCAGCATGACCATCAACAATGGCTTCTTCATCATCCGGAATAGTTGATATATCTGTTAAATTTTCTACGGAGCCAATGCGGCTCGGTAACCGTGAATTAACACGACTTCGCACCATCTATAAGTTAAACTTCTATTATTTTACCATAAGTAAATCGAGAATTAAGAGGCTATTTGGAGTTCAAATTCATGAACGAAACATAAGAGAACATAACCGAATGGCTAATTAACGTGCTGACAGGCAAGAATTCTTATTTCTCAAAAGTTTCTATCATTCTAAATTTATAATTAAAAAATACATTAAAAATAATTAAAAATGCTGTCGATGTATCATAATTCTATCAAGTCCCTGGCAAAAATTTTTAATCGCCAGAGGAACTAATCTAACTATAAATGGTGGGCGCGAGCATTTATTTATTTTTAGTAACAGTAACACTATAATTATAATGGAAAAAATTCTTAACAACAAAATAAATAAAAATAAAAGAGTATCTGCATATGTCGATATTTTTCACCAAATCTTTTTGCATGTATACCCAACATACTCTGACGAACACCAGGTACTGCTGCATACAATTCACTAAAAAAAAATATTCTCTTTAAACACTAAAAATAATAGCGATAAAAATGCCAAAAAATGTTTAACGTTAAAAATGCACCATAAATAAAGAACTTTTCTTTCATCAACAATTACTTTTTTCTTAAAAAGAATATTACTTCCAAAAAAGCGCAAATCGAAAATTGGCGATTTATGCAAAAAAATTTTCTTTTAATTAAATTTATGAGATTCGAAAAAGTAGTATAAATAGTATAATAAATAACTTACGTGAGTCGATTTTTACTGTTATTCACATCATATAAGGCCAACGAGAATAAAAGTGAATCGCGATAACGAGTACCAAGCGACAAATCTGAATCGTATATTAGAGGTACAGCATTGCGCCAGAATACTACTGTGTGATAACCAAGAGCTGTTATAAAATAGTCGAATATCGCGTCGTGGTGCATTGCAAAGGTTAAGCAGAATTCCAAAACAAACAGTAATCCCTGAAAGATTAATTCTATAATCATCGAATTTTGAACTAAGTCTTTCTTTTTCTTCCTTTTCTTTCTAAAATAAAAAATAAAAAAATAACCAAGAATTGAAATAAATATATATATATATATATATGTATAAGTATATAATAAGTAAATAAATATATATAAGTATATATACAAAATCTATAATAATAAAATAATATTAAATAATTATGTCTGTCTCTGACAGGAGTAAACCTGTCACATCAAAAATCCGGGTAATTGCTGGGATCCACTTGCTCTATCTCCAAGTGAAAGGGTCAGATACACTTGATATGGCGTCCGTATTTCCCGTATGATACTCCGAGCTCGGTGATATATGCATTAAATACATAATCCGGTTTAAACCGATCCCAAGGCTGTTGCAAGCCAAGCGATTACTGTCCACACCCTGTCTAAATATCGTGTGGATATCGCTTGCTTGTCGGAGGTCCGTCTTCCTCACCTTGGGTCTCGAGTAATTATTAATCCTGGTTGGGAGCAGAGATACTGGCTACATCACTGTGATGCTTCGAATAACTTGGGACGAAATGGCGTAGCGATTGTCATGTTGAAAAACCGGTAAGCGACCATATGGCCTATGTCCGTTTTAAGGGTAAGTTCTGCAATATCTCGATCATCAGTGTCTATGCTCCAACTCTGTTAGCAGATGACTATAGTATAGATAAAGATAAGTTCTATGCGGAACTTCAACTGCTAACAAAGCCTCTACCAAACATGACATGATCATAATCGGGGGAGACTGGAATGCTCGCGTAGGTCATAATGCAGCTGTGATGACCTCAACAATTGGCAAATATGGTATCAGAGACTGGTGTGCCAATGGGGAATATCTTCTTCGTTATGCCGAAGAGCATGAACTTTTTACTAATATTTGCTTCCGGCATCATATATAACATCTAGTCACGTGGAACTCCCGGGACAACCAACACTTCAACCAGATTGATTATATCTTAGTCAGTCGCCGATGGAAGAGTTCCGTACTAGATCTGATCTGACCACGTTATGGTTGGAGCCAAGATCCGCATAAAATTGGCAACTCGCAGAAAACAGCATTCTTCAACTATCCCAAAATTCTTCAACTATCTCAAACTGAAAAATTCAGGGACAGTAAGCGCACTTCAAACCGAATTATTAAAGCATTTCAATAATATAAATATCAATGATTTTTCTGGAACGGCAAATGAAAACTGGTCCAAACTAAAGGAATGCCTCCGTAAATCAGCCACTTCTAGGGCATACTAGTAGGAAGTGCTAATTTGGTATCAGAAGCAACTGTTCAATTATTCCAACTATCTGAAAAAGCTGTCAAAGAACGAACGAATATGATCCTGACTACCGGGTGCATCGAATATTTACAACGAAAGCAGGGCGGGACAGATATCTGGAGTGATATGGCCTTAAGAATGGAGACGGCGGCCCGATTAAGCGATAATAGGAAACTATTCCGCCTTCTTCATAAAACAACTATGACTTGGGGAACGATCAGTGAAATGGTAAGAGATACCATCTGATGCTCCTGATATAGCTGATACATTTGCCGAAGCATACGCTTGTAACAGCGAGCCTCATTAAAATTGAATATTCTTTCTGTCCAATTATGGTAAAATGTTGAAAAATAATTTCAATTATCCATAAGATTCATAACGCACCTTCAACAAATGTACAATGTACTTTTTAGTAGCGAAAAAAGAAATAGTACCAGATGATTGGAGCAAAACAATTCTGCTCCCAATTCTCAAGAAAAGTGATAGGAAATATTGTAACAATTATCGAGGAATTAGCCTACTAAACATCTCTGCAAAAATCTTTGCTTCCCTGCTACTCAACAGACTAATGGAAGTATGAGATGACAGCAGGATAAGTCCTAAACAAGCTGGTTTCAGACCAGGGCAGCTGTGCTGACCAGATATTCACGTTAAGAAGGGTGTTGGAACATCGCTTCAGATATTTGCAACCCACTGTCACGTGTTTCATCGACTTTGCGGCTGCCTTTGATTCAATTGATAGAGCAGCGCTTTGAAGGGTGATGGAATGCGATGAGAGATCATTCAATTCAATTCATAAACAACGTACGTTGGCGCAGGTCTGTATATATGAGGCAGTGATGGAATCCTTCTAAATAAGAACTCCTGTTCGTCAAGGTTGTGTCCTTTCCCTTACAATGCTCAACTATGCGTTAGACTGGATAATGGAAAACATTTGTAACTCTCAACAGGTTTACAAATCAGTCAGGAGCATCGTATCATAGATCTTAAATAATACACTGTAAATACGCTGATGATGTAGCCCTTTTTGCTGTTTCCAGTTATAATGAAATGCAAATAATACTAAATAACGTGTCAGCAACTGCAGCAAGAATCGGACTAAGGATCAATGTAAATAAAACGAAAGACTTTTCGTCTTTCTGCAAGAAGTTGATAAAATGCCTCTTCTTGTAAATTCATTGCCGATTGAGGAAGTGCCCGATTTTAAATACCTTGAGTCCACTCTAATACCAAATGGACAGGCAAAAGATGATATTACAACTTAGTTGATGGCAGCTAGAAATGCGTTCTTCCGGTTAACGAAATCTTTATGGAGTCGTCATGAAATCACCATAAAAAAGAAATCTACCACATCTATATTGCCGTGATCCGTTCGATCTTACTATATGGTTCTGAAACATGGCCAGTGAGAGTGGAGGATATCAAGAAGTTATCTGTCTTTGACCACTCTAAGGTACATATTATATTACGGATCCGTTGAGCGGATAAAATATCACAAGATCGCATCCATCTTCGTTCAAATACCACTTGCATAAATAATGTTATCACACAGCGCCGCCTTCGCTGGTTAGGGCACATTCTCCGTCGTCCACGACAGGAGTTGACGCATATTTCGTTATTTGCTAAACCGTGCGATGGTTGGCGTCAAAAGCTTGGTGGGCCAATGCAGGACTTGGACTAATACGGTGAGAAAAGATTTTGAACGTATAGGTGGACCAGCAATATATGGACTTAGACGATGAAAAGAGGAATGGCTTCCATTACTGTCGACGATATCATCAGACCGCCCTGCTTGGAAGTGTCTTATCTTTGTAGCAGTTGGAGTCAGCCTAACCAGTAATGGTGAAAGTTGTTAGAAGAAGAAAAATGAATTAATCTAAAAATTTATTACTTATTTATTCAAAGATAAAAATGACATTTGTTCTTCTCATCGATTAAAAATAATTACGATAAGGGCACCATTCTCGTGAGCTGACAATGCTAGTGACCGAACCGTGATAGACTAAATAATGCACTGCACGCATCCACTAGGTAATTCGACTAGATAATGAAATCAAAATTAAAAAATTTAATGCATAAAATTTAAAAATTTAAAAATTAGCTAATAATTTATTACCTTTGGAAATTTAAAAGTTAATTTAAACTTAAACTTAAATTAAAAGGAAATTTAAATTTGATCGGAAGCCATCAAAGATATGATTTGAAAAAAAATTTATATAGAAATGAAAGAATTCATGAATTATCTTTTATAAAAAAATGCGAAAAAAATATTTCCACATGAAAAAATGGAAATCGACTAACACGAAATGCAATTTCGGATGATTCGTCTCGTGCTCGCCATCTCGCAAGAAGTATTCTTGTTGCGACTTTTAAAAAATCCTCCACATCCTCTATTTCCGATATTTCTTCATTTAATTTCAGCAAAACATCTGACACCTCCTTGAAAAAGACAATTGAAAAAACGAAAAAAATCTCAATTTTTGAAAAAAAAATTCTCTCAGAAAACTGAATTGAAAAATAACCTTTCTAACTCGCATTTCATAGTCTGCTTTGGTTGTTATATCATCTTCACTGTTGCGTTCAAAAGGACGCGACCTTAACAACAATGAACTCGATTCTCGTTCATTATCTAATTCATCATCACTTAGTGAATCCTCGTCATTGATATGAACTGATTCAATTTCTTTAATCATAGGTGTTTCATTTAATTCTTTGCTTAAACAGGCTGAATCTTTGTCATTAAAATTATTACCGTGTTCCATTTATTATCTGCAATATGGAAAAAAATCAGGGCAACCGAAACTTCAAGCATTTAACTTGGTCGGTTAAACGCCAAATCGAACATGTTTCGAGAGAAAAAGCGCAAGGGGGAATTCCCCGAAAAAAGTAAAAGTAAACCCCTCCACGAATGAAAAACGAAGTTAAAACAGATATTCCAAAAGAATGATCTCAAAAAAAAACTATTTTCTTACTATGGGCAGCAAAAAAAAATTCCGCACAGTTCGTAAATTTGTTCGCTTCGATACTTTTTATTTTTTTTTTAGTAGAAATCGCGATAAATAAACTAAATTGGTACGTAAAAGTGACGTTTAATAGCATTCACCATGCAGTATTTTCCTACGTTCCAGTGACACGGATTCCTAAATTAATTACTTTATTTTAGATTTCTAAATAAACGAAGTGGTTGAACTGGCACACCAATAATATGACCTCACAACCTAGGAAAAGTAGTCGAGGATAATGAGGAAAGCCTCCACTCTTCGCTCAAGATAAGTATTAAGAAATATTAGCTAGCAGTATTCCTAACTTACAACTATTTTACGACCTGACCGATTTATACCGAAAAGAGAATATGACAGGTATATTTCAGAAGATGGGCGGAATCAAACGTAGACGCGTGCGGCTCACAATTCTATTTTCAATTTTATTTCTTATTTCTTTATTTATTTATTTCTTTTCAGGACTTCAAATTCATTAGCTCTTAAAGTTTGAATTCGCATCGACCTCACTCTTGAGCCTCTGATTTTGACTCGAGCTACTCATCAAAAATTAATTCTAACTCCTTGGCTCCAGCCATTCTTATAGCAATAGCTGCGCTTTCATTTCTCTCGAGTGAATTTTTCAATGCTATCTGTTAATCTTAGGAATCTCTAGCTTAAATTCTATTTGATTTTTGCCAGATCGAAATAAATCGTGCTATTCTCCAGCCACAGTTCAGCTTGCTATCTGCGTTTAGGGCCCTCATTTAAGTTTAAGCTAGGAGTCTTAAGACTCTATTTTTTTTCTTTCATTTGGCTTGCACTTATCTTTGTGGCTTCAGTGCTAAGTTATCTTGGTACTATAATTTCTATTTATATGCTATAAAGTCGACAGTCATTATTCATTTCCATGCTTCGAACTGTAAGAGCAACTATAAAACTAATCTATAGTAATAGTAATGAAAAAAACTCATTTCTAGTTAGAATAGCTTCGCTGATTTAAACATTTTGTCAGAGAATCACTTGGCGACAGAAGCGTAGATGAGTCTCCAGCATCGTCTATAGTTCTGTAATAATATAATTCATTCCAACAGGAAAGCCAAGTTTTCTTGCAACATCATAAAAAAAAACCCATTTCTCACCACTGTCCATGAACATATATATGATAAGGCCAAAGTAATCCCAGTGTTAATAGGAGCACAGAAGATAGGCCTGTGACTCCTAAATTAGGAAAGCGATGCCAAGAGATCCCAGAAACGACATCAGAGAACCTTTCTCGAGGACAGCGTATTGCTAGGGATAATTAAGATAAAAGACTGTAGAACTTTCAAGCTTCACGCCTCTGGTAGAGGACCCGAAGTTGAGGATGACATTCGCTATCCACAGTGGGTGAGAAAAGGGATTTTTTATATAATATAATTATATATAATTGGATTAATTTAATTTTATAATTATTACTGAAATTTTTGAATTTTAATTTTGAATTAATGTTTTAAAATGAATTTTAATTTTGAAATAATAACGAATTTTGCTAAAAAAAGAAAGTAATTTTTTCCTCAGATTTCCTAACATTTTCGAAAATTTTCAAATTTTCTCATTTCAAATAGTTTCATTTTTTTCAATCAAATTTTTGTAAGCTGAAACTGATAAACTGATAAGAAGGAAACTATAAGCAAACATTTGCGTCAAACTTTAATCATTGAAATTAACTTAATGTAAGTAAATTAATCTATTTTAGATAGTTATTTTTTAATAATTTTAATAATTTTTTAATAATAATTTTTAATAATAATTGTAATTATTAGTGTAAAACTGTAATTTGCTACATAAAAAAATAAAAACTAACCAAATAATGAAATAAGCAAGCAAATGAGTTAATAAATATGTTAAATATGCGTGAATTTTCTTAAGTAAATAAGCAAGTAACGTTAAGTGTTACACAGCAATAAACGAGAGAACGAAAAGAAAGAAATGTCCTCGTGCAAATATCGAAAATAATTTTTTATTTAATGTCACATGATGAAAATGCAACTGGAAAAAAATTCAGTGACAAATCGAATATAAATGCAAACAAAATGAAGAAAAAATTTATGGAAAATAATTTTGATGACCTCTGGGAAATAAAAAAGAAAAGATCATATCAGTATAATGCATTCACAAGTAAGTAAGTAACTAAGTAAGTTTGATGGGTAAAAAAGGGAGACAAATCATTAATCAGTCCATTCATAGTAGATGGTTCAGGTACACGGGCAAACGATAAAATTATTAATTATGGGAAAATTTTTCTTTTTCCTTTCATTTATTCAAATTCTACAAATCAACGAAAAAAATGGTTGAAGAATTTCAGTGGCCAGTAAATCTGTTGGAAGTTCAGGAAAGTTCTACGGATGATTACGGATGTGGCTTTAAAAAAATGTAGAGCATGGTTTGAACTCTTGGAAGGAAAGTTATTTTAAAAAACCTGGCTGATAGTGGAGATTCACTTATTTCCGTGTCTCCAAGTAACAATTAAGCTGTACTCTAATATCTCATTTTAACATCCATACAAAAACTTAGTCAGAAATAATGAAGTGAAGTGGGGTGATTGCTGTAGAAAAGGAAAGTAGGTTAACAATCGGCTTGAAACTCTATTTAAGAACTTCTCAGTGGAGGGTAGGCGAAGGCGAACAAGTTAAATTAATGTTTAATCAGTTTAATGTATTCACAAATTTTTGCAAAATTCATTGGTTATAGAGCAAAAAAATTAAGAAAATAAAAAAAATTTATAAAATGTAAAAAAAAGTAAGTAGGTGGTTAATGCTGGTTAGGCTCATCCTCGCTCAACTGCTGGCTGATTCTTTCATGTGATAAAATTCGAGCTCTGCTAAAATTTTGTGGTATTGAAAAATATTTGTTGAAGCATATCACACCAATTTTTAATAGCATTCTCTTTAACTTTATAAGCATATCGGTGGTAACTTTTGGCGCAAAATCACACGGACATAGAAGTGTAGGTGGCTCGCCAGCACCACCAAGACTTTTTACTTTTGACTAGTCTCTCGCCATCTCAGGCACTGACTAACAACACTCGGTTATCCTGTTCAGTTGTTTTTTGATTTTTACAATCATTACTAGAAATATTTGCAATAAAGAAAAATTGGCAAAATAATAAAAATATTCGAAAATAATGTTATGAGAAAAAGAAAGCGAAGAGAGGAAAGCGCAATAATCGACGATGTGCAACGATGAAGAAAAAGGGGGGGCAATAAATCTTGTGCTTCGAGAATCGTCGTGTAGCTAGCCAGCCAGCCAGCCAGCCAGTCATTCATTTATTATTTGAGATCGATGTGCGTTTTCGAAGAGGAGTTAGTCGTAACCACGAATTTTTCTGCATATATTTTTCAATCGAATAATTCTTATTTATATTTATTTATTATTTATTGAAAACCAGCCAAGCAGGCGCAAACGCCATGTGCTTGTATAAATAACAACAAAGTTTAAAGAGGAAATAAAGAGGAAATTGCAGAATAATATAATATAGATAATATAATATAGTGCAATTCGAAGTAACTGTATTATATATAGTCGGGTGAGAGTCGAGATTTCACATTTCCTGCATGATATAAAATTTTTAAATAATATCATAAATGATACTATTTCTTAAAGATAACTAAAAATGACGAACAAGTTATGTCGTAATCGGTAGTTTATTCCAGTAACTAATACGAATATAAAGAAGTCATGAGTCCTTAGTTTAGTTTGCACATAGGTTTTAGTAATTTTAGCCCATTACTTCTTGTTGGATTCGAATTTACCCTAAAATTATAATATTTTGAACAATCTAACAATCTAGTTTAACATAACTATATAGAATTTTGTAAGTATAATTTAAATCTTGTTTAATTCGACGATCTGAGAGAGAATCCATGTTATAGTAGTCTTCTTCTATAATTAAAATTGCTATTAGGAGAGAGGCGTCATATAAAATATTTCTGGAATCCTTCAATTATTTTACTTAATTTACGATATCTCGGAGAGTAACATGTAGTATTGTAGTAATCAAGAAGTGGCCGAACGAATGCTTTGTGCATTTTGATAAGAAACCTTAAGTTTTGTTCTTAAACGATATATCCCAGGCCTCTGGCAGAGTCCCCGAGGTTGAGAATGACCATCATCACCAATAAGAAGGTTAGAGGCTTTGCAGCAATATATATATATATATATATATATATCATTAAATATATATATATATTTATATAAAACATATCTAAACTTTAATGACCATTCGATTATCACTTTTCTAATACCACTCACCATTTGTGGTTTAGCTCCTTCCTACCTTCCGATGAGAACTTTTCGCTAGCGAGTCACTTGGATATAAAAGTGTAGTAGTTGGTAAATCGTTAGCATCATCCAATATTATTAGTTACTGTCGATTCTTATAAAATAAATAATTTAATTTAATTAATTTAATTTCGAATTTAATTTCGAATTGTTTAATAATGTTTTCATAAATTCGTTCTGAAAACGAGTACTCACAAGAACTATTAAAACAATAAAACGCCACTGATGTTCCTATATGTCGAAACTGAAAATCAATAGTAATTTATTCATTCGTTCATTATTTTCGCCTGAATATCATAAAGTAAATAGGGTGAATTCCTGAAACGAGTCCACGTTCTTCATCAGTTTTATATCGCAACAAGTTTCCACATGAAACTTTAGCAAAGAAATATTATGCATTATGCAGAATGGGATTGATTTTCGGATGATAAAATCATAAAGATTTGGCTAAATTTCTCACTTTGCGATTTTTTTTCAATTTTGTATTTTACAGTGAATGTAAGAAACGGAAAAGCTATTGCGTACTTTTTTGTATATATTAAAAGAAACAGTAATGTCTAAATATTGATGGCAGAAGGACGAATTAGGAAAATGAATTTTCGAGAATTCCTTGTATGATTTAAAGTTTCAGAAGTAAGCAAAAGTTATGAAATTTTGAAATATAAACGCCTTTACGCCTTTACATTCATAGAAAAAATTTGTTATTTTCAATATTATGTTTGATGTTCTTCAATTGTTATTTCTAATTTTTAGTATTTCTCATGATCTATTGTGATTATCGAAATTTAAAAAATGATTGGAAATAAACCAACAGCAGAAAAAAAAAATTACGCATTAGTTGAAGTAGTGCTTCTCGTCATGAATGTTGAAAGGCAAAAATGGCAATACAGTGGTATAGAAATTAATAGAAATTGACAGAATAGCCCAGGCAGTGTGTTGGTTCGATCACGAATAAATCTTGTTGGTGCTGGGAATCTATCTGTGCTACTTTTAAATGTTGCTGAAGTCATTCTAATAATCCTTCTAATTATTCAAGATATTACAGTCAAACCTCAATCCAAAAATGCTAAGCACAGTTAAAAACCTAGAAGTATCTATATCGAGAAATTTTTTTGGTTTTCCCATCTTAAATATGGCCTAAATATGAATATAGTATAGATAACTATCTAAAAGAAGTAATTTGCTATAAATTTCGCAATTAATTGATAAATGAAGGCACAAAAATTTCATCGAAAAAAATAATTGCAGCAATCCAAATTCTTTTGAAATTCTCAAGATTTCTCAAGATTCAATTCTTGTTAATGAACATTTTTCAGCATATCAGCAGAAATCAATTCATCCAAAAGATGTGATCACTTTCCGATCCTTCCGATAGCATTAAATTTTATTACACAAAATGCACATAATTTGCACGTTTTTTTCACATTATCATACTATTTGATTTTAAATTTGCGTTGGTTTATTAGATTAAGATAAAGTCTTTTCTTTTCTTCATGAATTTCTCACAAATAGTAACAGTGATTTCGAAAATTTAAATTTTAATGAAATTCACGCAACATTTATAGCGAAAAGACGATGCGGCCTTTTTTCATCTCATTTCTTAAAAGACTGCAATAAAATTTTTAAATTATGAAAAAAAAAAATAATTGCAGCACATAGAAGCAAATTTGAATATAGCACGGTTGACACGGTTGACATTTAAGCAAACAACTGGTTTAGTAGTCATCATTTCAGGTTAGGTTAGCTTCGATGGTTGTTTAAAAACTCTTACTAAAGAGTTTGGCTATAGATTACCAGCAACAGGTATGATCTAATTAGTATTTCTAGATTTAATAAAATATTTTAATATTAGAATATTCCTAGATTTAGCCATATATTTTCCTGGAAAAAAATATTTAGACCGAAATAAGGGCCCTAATCTAGGCTTTCTTTGCTAAAACTACCTGCATTCCGGAAGGCAAAATGCTTGAGGCTATTTTGATAAACTATTTGCGAAATTTTCCATGCAAAATTTTTTTCGAACGAAATATATGTATAATATATGTATAAATATATGTATATATGTATAACTAAGAAATTTTGTGGCGAAATCTGATGAAAAATTTTTTTTTCATGCTTAAGTATTTCATAACTTTAGACTTAATGAAAATTTATCAGCAGAACTTGTTTCTTTTTTAATTTTTTATATAAATGCTTACTTATAAGTCCAATGTAAGATCCACTCTAAAACCCTGTTCTTCCTAATATAATCTCGAGAATATGGCTTGAACAATTCGCTTATAAGATTGATCCCATCTCTTGGTGTGACAAATCTTAATGAACTATATGAATAAAAAAATCGCAAAATATTGCAAATTCGTCTCAATCAGCATAAGATTCAAAAGCTAATTAGCAAAAGAAGAAAATTTAGTTTATTTATTTCAGTGAATAGAATGTGAAATAGAAGCTGTTATTTATTTGTAAAATAGCATTTTAGGAAACCAGCTGTTCAATCGGTCATGAAATGAAAAATTCATTAAAACAAATAAATATATGCAAAAAAAGTAAAGAATTAACATGGTGCGAGCATGATGAAACAATTTTACCAAATATCAGCTGGGAATAAGAGTACAGGAGAGCTTTAGAGTTATTTTTTTAATGGAAGTATATCGCAAAGATCCGAAACTAGGAATCCGAAGCTTATTTAAGCAAAACACACTACCACTGTTTTTTAAGATATTACTTTTTTTTGATAAATATAACTAAATTTAGGCTTATATTTTCATTAATGCTCATATTAATTCTCATATTAGTACTTTCGTCATTTTATTAGAGATGCTTTATTATTTCCCTCCTTTACTTCCTTACTTCCTTACTTTTAATCTATTATTGTTTGGCAATGAAAATTGATATAGCTAAACTAAACAGACTGGTGTTAAAATATGTGCTTTTATAATTATAACTATTATATACTAGATTTTTAGCTGGATTGAAATTTTTTAGGTTTTTATTACAATATTTTATATATTTAGAAAAAATTCAAGGTCGACAAATGCAAAAAAATTTCCGTTACAGCGTAATTAATTGCGATTAGCTCATGTAGCTCATATAGGAGCGACAGTATAAAAGGAGTTATTTATTTATTAGAAAGTAGCGAGTGAAATAAAATAAAAATAGTTGAGATCGTAAAATGCGTAAAAATAATCTATAAATTTAAAAAAAAGAAGAATAAGAATAAAAAGAAAAATTTTCAGTTTAGAGTCAAGAGTTTTTTCATGAATTTCAATAGCAAAAATGCATATGCACAATAGTAGTAATGCAATAAAAGACTGAAAGTAGGAAAATTGTGAGGGATATAAAATGCACATAGAAAAAGTAGTGAAAGTAGTAGTGAAATCCAAAAAATTTTTGCTTTTTGTGATTCTACTCTATACCTCTATTGTGATTCCTGATAGTTTTAATTAAGGCATATTTCTCACGATAGTCGTCAGTTTTCCGCTTCCTAGGCCAACCATTGTGGGATTCTAACCACTCAATAACAGTATCGTCAAAGATGAAATTAGAACCGTTGAGACTGCACTTATATACCCAAGTGACTCTCTGGCCTCATCCGTCAAACCAGCGCTAAACGATGCTTCCTGGCAAAAAAACTATGCATTTATCCGATAAAAAGGGATGACTTTAGACGTGGTGTATCGATGAAAATAAATTGCACCATAAAAAACCAACAAGGAAATCAAAATCAACGTTTATTGAGAAACACAAATTGCACATTATTTGCAGTTTTCTATTTAAATCGATCAAAAATAGCTTTTGTTTAATATATTTTGCACGAAGTTAAAAAAAACAAATTTGTAAAGAAAAGCGATATCAGTTGGAAAGTTGAACACAGATGAAATAATAATTGCCGAAATATTTTCATTTTAAATAATTTGGAGCATTTTACAGATATTTTCATTTATTTTATGCTAATTGAACTGTCGCTAAGGGACTTCCGCGACAAGCCAGAGAAGCGGGTTTAACCACTAATGATGAGTGCTCATTTTGGATTTTTTTACTGACCCTTGAGAAAAAATAGCGTTTAAAGCATTGTCATGATCTATCGCAATGCAATTAATTGTTTTGGATGGCTCTAAATGAAAGATAAAAGTAAAGTAAATAAATGATCCTCTTATAATCAAATTCACTCTTTAATTTATGTGAATTTAAATTTAAAAAAATCAGCAAAATCGTTTTTAAAAATTAAAGCGAAGAAATAAAACAGTTTATGGAAACGGATAGGGGATAAATTTAGGAAGCAAAACAATAAAAGAAAGGCTAGAAGGGGTCCTCGTTGCGTCGCTCTAAATCGCTCACCGGCTGCTTCGATATCAAAAAAATCTATTAATAATGAGAATTGGAAAAAAAAATGATGAGATAAAGATGCTGAAAATACAATTATTGTTGAAATTATCAATACTGTTAACGTTACTTGCTTAATATTATTTACTTTCTTTCTTTCATTACTTTCATTTATTACTTTACTACTTTCATTACCATTATTATTGCTATGTTCACTATATAATTTTTTTTAAAATTCTGAATTTTTAGAGTTCACCATTTCTTGAATTGTTCAATTCATTTCCACAGGTTTATTATAATTATCATTATTAATCAACGATTGAAATCAAAAGAAACAAAGGGAAGAGAGTAGAACAGTGGACTGATGTCAAGTTCCATTTCCGGAGAAATAAATAAATCTTTCAAAAATCCACTATGGTATTAGTGACTCGCCTATATTACCAAGTGACATTTATTTATCTGGCTCAACAAGCCAGTGGAATCTAATTATGGTGAGTGCTCTCAGAGCAATGCAATAAATTTAATTTTTTCATTATACCCATTGACTTTCATCAATAGTCCATGGAATTTATTTTCTATTAATCCATTTTGTCTGAATCTTATCTGTTTACCAATATATAAATTTCAGTAAATAATGGATTACAAATCATATTTTGTTCTTGGATAGCATAACTTTTTATGCCGAACAAAAAAATAGTTATTTTGCTGGATAATACCAGAATCATCTGCCATATCCCATTAAGATATATTGTTTCGCAAATGCTATTATTAAATTGAATAGCTCTAAAAAATAGCTCTGGAACCATTTTATTCATTTTGAATTCAGTTGTTATTAAATCTCATAATGAATAATAATGATGACCGAGTTGTTGTTATGGGAGATCTTATTAATGCCTCGAATATGCGGCATGTACCTAAAAAGCAGGTATGGCTAAAAATAGATTTTCCTTTCTCATATCTTCCACTCTGACTGGCTATGTTTAAAGAAGATTTGTATGTACAATAGCCAGATAAAACATTTTTACGGCGATTTTATAGAAGTTTCGCTAAAGAAAATATTTTAAGCTACAGCAATCTGGGCTGAAATTTCATATTTTCCTAAATGACTGAGTGGATCTAAGGTAATCGAAATCCGACACTTATCGAATAATGAAAATTTTGCATAGATCGGTATTACATCTGGTGTATGAAAAGACTTTCGTCTCATATTTCAAGGCTAATTTTTGTTGCTTTTAAATTATTCAGATATTCAAATTCCCAAATTATGGTATATTCAAGTTATGGTATAACAAATACGAAATTTTGATGCGTTGTTTAAAAAACAGTAAACGGAGAAAAATATTTAGCTTTGCTTTTTGTTTTAATATGAGAATTTGAAAAACATTTTAAGATTTCCGGAAAAATCACAACATATTGGCAGATTTGCGATTTTCATTTATATTTAGTCCACATAATTATCTGCGAATTTTCAAATGAAATACTTAAAGTCGTAATCAAATATTCAATTTAAGGAAAAGTTTGATAATGCCTCCTAACTCTGCCAAGTCAAATTAGAGGTAATGTGTGTCCATCTGAATTTCGAGAAAGGATTTTATGATAATGCTCACTGGAGCCAGTCCAAAAAGCGATTTTTTGATATGTAAACTGAGCTGCGCTAAAGTGCCAAATCAATCCAGAGAATACCTCACAGACTTGAATAGGCTGATGATGTTGTCCTTTTCTAGTGCTATAAAAAAATTTTCTTTAGATATGACGAAATACAGATATGAAGGCGACAAAAAAAAAGGATGAATGAAATGATATCTGCCTCTTATTCCCTCGATGAAGTAATTGTGTATACTCAAATTATACAATATTTATCGAAAACTTGAGGCTAATTTATGGTTCTCTGGCATAGTCAATTAATGAGGCCTGGTCTCAGCTCTTAATTTCCATATCAAGGATTTATGATGATGGATTCATAGAAATCCTTGCTATGGAGGCTATCGAGCAATTTTTATAACTTTTTATAAATTATTCCGTTGTTTGAATTATTCAACGTTTTATCAGTTCTATAAATCAATTAATCAATTAATTTGAAACAGTTGTCAAATCTAGCATAATTACTGCATGATTTTGTAGGATTTTGGCTTATCATTGACATGATGTTTTCATCCGTCTAGTAGTTTAAAATTCAAAATTCTTTCCAAAATTTAGCATTTGAATTGAATTAGAAAGAAGAAAATTGTAGGATTAATCAAAATTCTGGATGCTTGCGAGTCGAATAATTAACTGAAAACCAAACATTTAGAAAAAAAAAGGCTTTTAGTATTTTTATTGTTGTTCAACAAAAAATTATTTCCACAGTTATATTTTATTATTTGCAAGGAATTATTTTGTTTATTTTTATAATTTTCCTCGTCTTTAATTAAATTTTCGAAAGTTTTTAAGAAATGAACAAAATGAAGAAAATGTGAATGTAAAGAATATAAATGTGAATATAAAGAAAAACCGTGAAAGACTTTAGCAGAAGCTTCTATGACATTTCACATGTTTTCCGAAGCGACAAATTTATTATTTATCGGCAACTTGTTCTGTTGTCAACGGTAAAATTGACGCAAAATAAAATAAGAAAGAATGAAGCTGTGAACCAGTGAAGTAATTTTTTTTGTAGTATGAGAATTGATTAAAATTGGTTGTTTTCATCATGTAATATTTAAGCTTGAAGCTTTATGTTTAATTAATGTTCCCATGGCAATTAGTTATTATACCGACAAGAAGTCTTCATTCATCCTATATTAAAACAATTCACCTTTTCACTCAAGAAATTTCCTCTAAAATTTTTTTCAATTTTCCAATTATTCACAAATTATGTCTCGAAATGCAAGCAAATTTTTCGCTTAATTAATGGATATCTTACTGATATCTTAATGATAAAAATAAGATTTTTTTTATAACCAGTACCATACTAGGATTTATAAAAAATTTTTTGATTGCGGCCCTGTAGCGATAGATTGGCAGTTCGAGCATTATAGCTCGGACCTTACCATACACTCTTCTTGAAGAGAGTTTTTATATTTTTTTTTTATTGAGTGGTTGGTTATTTCAAATTGGATTAGCTTCTGTTTTTAGGAATTTTTGTTAGGAAATTATTTGGCCAAAAATCAAGAGCACCACCTGGATTTAATGACAGGTTTCCTCCTATCGGGGGTGGATGCTTGCATCTCTATACGACAATTTAAGTGATTATCTATTCAACTATATTACCCCTTATTGCTTTGATTACCTTGCTGCAAAAACCTTTTTAATATTCAATATATTTGAAATGTTTGTTCTTCTCTCCTTGGAAGATTTTTTGCATAGGCAAACAAGCATGAAAAATAATCATACGCATCACCGATAGCAATAAGTCGAAATAAATGAGATAAGAATTTACTGATATTTATATTAGGTTGGATAATTTCAGTTCATTGGACCTATATGGTTATTTTGCTATTATAAACATTATTTCTACTTCATTTATTTTTTTTCTTCTTCTATCCCTTATTCTCTCATTCTGGTTTATAGCTTTGATGCTAAAAAGATGGCCTCTACAACAATAAATAAACGAAGTCTGATAATTTTTCCGCTCGCAGCATTAATTATTGCAATAAATTGCTTATTAAAGCAATTTTCATGCAATAATTCACGGTGTCGAGTTCTAGACGGAAGTTAAGCCCAATCCAATTAGCGCAAACATAACTTCAATCCAATTTTATTCGTAGTCTTAGTCTTAGATTTTTGATTACTTGTGTATTAAGTTAATGTTTTATATTATTGAGTTATTATATTATATGTAGCTATTGCTTCATTATCAATAATAAATTTAACTTATATCATTTACCTCTTCTCACCATCTCTGGTTTGGCTGGTTCTATCTACTATTTGTTTAAGATGAAATTTTTGCTACTTGGGAATTAGCTACGGACTCTTTTGATGACAGCTTTAATGTAGTTAATGTAGAGTAATATTGATATTTTAATATTAATATTAATGTTTCAACCAACAGATTTACAAAATTTACAGATATTTTTTAAAATAATTAGATTTCTGCAAGTAAATGGATTATTTTTGATTATTTCTTGTTGTTCTTTTTTCCATTAAGAAATTAGCGATCATTTTTTAGTACTTTTTGAAATTTTTATTTTAGATATGCCACTCGCGAATTAATGTATAGTTAGTTATTTATGATGATATATATTTATTAGTTTAATGAAAAATTTTAATTTATGAATTAATAAACTTTAAAATCTTCTACTTAATGATTATTTTTTTCTTTTATATCAAAAATTTTTAATGTGCGTTAAATTTTCGAGTTTCTATATTCTGTATTTCAATTAATATAAGATTCCACTCACTGTCTTAAGTTTTTCTAATAAAACTTATTGAATTTTGCAAATCGCCTTAAGTTTAAAAATAAATTTTTGAGTAAAAAAATCCAGAAAAGCAATTAAAATATTGACAATTTCAGATTGAATCGATTAATGCCCATTTTTTTTTATTTAAAAATTTATGAAAAATTTTCAATCATTGGTCGATATCAATGTCATTAAATCAATTGGAAGACCATTTATTATTTACCAAATTATCTTTATTTTCATAAAATCATTTTTTCATCATCACTGGATTGCATTCTATTCCATAGCATCCATGCATCTTCAATGATAAATGATAAAATTATTTTTCTTGAAATGTTTTTGTTTATTTTTTGCACTTTAAACATATCATCAAAAATTATTATTAATTTACTGAATAAACCTATTTATTTTGATTTTTGATTAATAATTATAGTAAAATTTTTTCCCCAAAGATTTCAAAAATTTATTTTTAACTGAAAATCATAATTATTTTTTATTATTACTACGTTGAAGATAAGTCAACTGGATGGATAGTGGATTGTACTGGGTAGCAAGGGCTCAGCTTCTGCTTCCAACATGAGCAAACTTATCATTAAAAAATTCGAGGTAGCTGCACTAGCTGCACTTCCATTGCCACTCCCTATCAAAATTTCTAATCTTATTAACAGCCAACAAAGTAGTGAACCAGAATTGATAAGCTAACCACTTAATTATTTTTTTATTAAATTTTGCTTATTACAAAATATTATTGATTATTTTGAAAAAAAAAATAAGTAAGATTGAGAAGTTGTTGATATTTTCGTTTTTCGTTTCGCAGCAATTTCCTCGTTAAAATTAATTCTTTAAAAATGCTTTGTATACGTATTATCAATCTTTCTCAGATATTTATGTTATGATTTATTAATTTATTTCGTGTAAAATCTTTAAAGTAAACTTCCTGAAATAACAGATTAAAAATAATTTAATAAATTGCATTGCACTTCGCTTTAATCGTGGATGCAGAAAAAAATTAATTTATAATAAAAATTAGTTTATTATTTATTATACGTATATAAAAATTAGTTTTAACTAGGAAAAATTAGGATTAGCGGATGGCAAAATTCATATTTTCATAGCCGATTAGATACCATTTTAATGAACATGTAAAAAATATTGCAATGAATAATGGACTTTTTTTCAGCAGTATTGACTATTAATTAGACTGAATCCACTGGCTAATAGGATGAAAATTGTCGCTCGAGAGGCACTTGTGGATCGAAATGCTGCCAGCAATGCATCCATTTGTTGCAGGATTTTTCTGGCCATTAAAAGACTGGATTGAATTATAATGCATCACTCATCTTTACCGCACGCTAATTATAACGATTTATTTAATGCATCTTTTGATAAATTTATTAAATAAATTTCTGACACAATTCCTTTCCTTGCTATAATTCACGCTTTATTTTTTTTGCGAATCGAATGTCACTTTTGAATTTCCCAAGAGCAGCATAAATTGTTTTTCGCTTGACATAAGTAATTTTTAATTTTAATTTTAACTTAAATTCACAACATAATTTACAAAAAAAATTTGAAAATGATGTGGCAAATTATAATTTATTACCAAAAAGAAATGAATCCAAATTTTTTCGAAATTTTGTAAATGAAAATTGTTTATGGAGATCGGTTCACTTTTCTTCTCAACTTTTATTGTCTTTTTGCTTTATTATTGTGACAATAAGCAAAAAAATCATCTTTTTTGTCCTTACTTTTGGAAAAAAATATTTTATGCCATGTTGCTTTTTTTCTGCACAGTAATCTATTTCATTATCATTCTTCCCCTTCGAACTCAACTCAACATTTTAAGTTTGGTCTATTGGCTTACAGTTCGTCAGAGAGTCGACATAGATTCCAAATTGATTCCCCTTTTTATTCAGTTTCTCCGTTTTCGCTCACTACAGTTTAAATTTCACTATAATTTAAATGATTATAATTGTCATTTTTCATTGTTTCTACTGAAAAGTTAAAAGCTATTTAAATTTAAATTTTAATTTTAATTTTATTATTAAATATTCTTATTTTTTAAAAAATTATTATTGCTTATTAAATATTATTAAATTCTTGAAAATTTGGAAATGGTTAAATGGATTTATCCATAAATAATACGATATTAATGATTTAATGCTAATAAATCGCCTAAATATATTTAACTTTATTCTCCGAGTGCTTCTCTATTAATTCTTCTTACTTTAGAAAGGAATTTCAGTATTGAAGAATTTCAGGTATTTTTTAAGAAATTTCTTGAAAAAACATAATATGCGATACGGTTAATTATTTAATTATTCTGCTTGTTAATTATTCTGAAACAGTGGGTTTCACTTGAGGTGACATATTTGCTTCCGCAGAAAACAAGACTAACCACGAAGACTATTTCTCATAAACAGAGTAATTTATAAAATTAATTTATAAAATTAAAATGTATAAAATTAATTTATTGAATTCCAAAAGTAACTAATTCATTTATTGGTGATAACAAAAATCTTTAAGAAATCCACCAAAATTACAAGTTAATTTAAGCGGCCACGTAATGGATGAGTTGAGATATGCCAATACGTAAATTACAAATGAATTCTAAACGGATTTATGTCATCTCTCCGAGGCTGAAATCAAAAGGCTGAAATTTATAAACAGTAAAAAACTATTAAGTGTCAAAATCAAGTATGAAAAGGATCTCATAATTAAAATGATGAGGTTAAAATGAGGTTAATACTCACTCATCTAATTAGAGTCGCTCCACTGTATGTTAGTTTAATTTGAAATTTTATCTAAGGAGTCACATGGAAATAGGAGTGCAAGTGGCTGCCCATTACTACTTGGAACTTTTAATGACAGGCTTGCTCTTATTCAAGCCTTAATGTTCGAGATAGTCTGAGCATTTAACTATCCTGGATGAAACAATTTAATAATAAAAATTTAGAAATTCTAAATTAAATTGGACATGTAGAAGCAGAAAAAGAGGAAGAAAAAATTTAATTTTCGAATTTATTTGAATATAAGAATTTCAAAATTAAATTAAATAGTTACACGGGTTTTCTAAACATTCACTAATTGAATTAATGACAATTTTGGAACCTATAGTTCTCCATTTGCTTCGTTCTTCACACTTAGCCAATTAAATCTATCTGATGTTGGAGATCGGCTTCTACTATTATCCCGATTGACTCTTTGCCGAGAGCCTTTCACTTTAATAATGAAATTTCAAGTGCAGTTTAAAGAAAGAGAAGGTTCAGCTTTATTTTAAAATGCAAATTACGAATATTTCTCCATAATAATTATTCTATGAAAATTTATGTAAGAAATTGAGGGCTTCGAAAAACCTTATCCTTGTTATTGGTATTTCTCATTATCTTTCTTAATTGGTATTATACAATTCGGAATTTGAATATTTATTTATCTTTTTGTAAATATTGATTGTTGATTGTTTGAGCCAAGAATTTTAATGATGCCTAGCAAAGAAAGATTTGAATTTCAAAAAAAAGATCAAAAAAATCAAAAAAAGAAAATTTATCTGAAAAAGAATCTCGTTATCCATATTCGATTTTCTTATTCTTTTCGTTGCAATTTTAATTTCTACTTTTTTCACCTCTGCACTTCCTAAAAACAGCGCTTGACGACATTTCTGATTATCCTCCATCATCGCTGCCTATCATAAATTTGCTAATTATTATTAATAAAAATTTTTGTTCACAAGTAGATCATCTCTTTTTTAGGAATAGAAATATGTATTAAATGATATTGAAAAATTTAATGACTATAGCTGCACAAGAAATTAAGTAATTGGTTTATTGTATTTAATATAAATATCGACTAATTTTAAGTTATCACCATTTTTTAAATTTTTTCACCTCAATTCTTTTATCTTTATTTGCATTGGATTTTTACAGAAAATTTTTGATTAATTTTACTACATCGTAATTTAGCTAATATTTTTTTTTGAAGAATCCTCAAGATTACTGGTTAAACTCGCTCCACTGGCTTGATTGCATTGGGCAATATACCAGGGAATATCTCTAGTCGATAGAAATATAGATGAGTCGCCAGCATCACTCGAATTTTTGTACAGGTTTACTCCTGTGGGGAATCGAACCTCAACGTCGGTACTCCCAATTGAGCAACAACCCATTGAACCATCCTGCTCCCTCTCCTCCCAATTCAGTTAATATATTAATTAAGTATCACTTATTTGAAATTCGTATCGTAAAATTAATGTAAAATAACCATATAAGGAAATTAGTATCGAATCATGGATGAAAATATTGATTTTGACCTTCACTGCAAAACTATAGTAACTATAGTAAAAAACTATAAAACTATAGTAAAAAAATCTTCAAAAATACTAAATTTTATTTAAGAATAAAACTGAAGGTTTTCTTAAAAATTTACAAAGCGTTTACACCACCCGACAAAGCGTTCGTTCGGTCTTTTCTTGTTACTTTACTTCCCGAGATACCGTAAATCAAGTAAAATAATTGAAGGACTCCAGAAATATTTTACATTTTATATATTTTATACGCCTCTTTCCCAATAGAAGTTTCAGTTATAAGACACAACTTTAACAACCTAGAATACCTCTCAATTCGTCGAATTAAACAAGATTTAATTTATACTTATATAATTTTATATGGTTATGTTAAATTAAAATGTTCAAAATATTACAATTTTAGGTTAAATTTGAACCCAGCATGATCTCATGGGCTAAAATTGCAACATTCATTTCGAATTATATTTTTTTATAACTTTTTATTTTCTCTTTATTAAATACTAAAACCTATATATAGAACTAAACTACGGATTCATGACTTCTTTATTCGTGCTGGAATAAACTACCGAATGAAGTAGTTTGTGCGCTTTTCTTAACTATTTTTTAAAAAAAAATTGGATAATATTATTTAAAAAGTTCACATTATGCAGTAAGTTTTATTTTTTACCATTCTATAGTGTATAAGTAATACATTCACTTCGAATTATACTATTTTATAACTTTTTACTTTTTTTTTATTAATTTTTGTTACATTCTCTTTTTTTATCGTTGATTTTCATTATTTATTATTTTAACTGTTGTTAATATAAGCACATGGCGCTTGCCACAATGCCTGGTTGTTTTTCAATAAATAATAGTTAAATGCATATGTATATATATATATATATATATATGAAGAGGAACTATAGAAGATGTGGAAAGTGAAGGCCAAAGTAATACCTGTGATAATTGGAGTAGTTAGAAATCCTTAAACTATAAAAGTGGCTTCAACTATATTCCAAAAATAACATCAAATAACATCATATTCCGTCCAGATGAGAGCACTGCCTAAAATATTGCGTGGAACCTTCAATCTTCAAGGCCTTTGGTATAAGATTCGATCTTGAGGATCTCCTTGTCAAGATGAGAAAGGGATTTTTTTGTATAAATTTTCTAGGAAGATTTTTCCCTTTACAAATTGTTTGCATAAAAAATTTTTTAAAAAACCTTCAAATTCTTCTTTCTTCATATTCTTCTTTTTTTGAGAATTCTATGTGAAAAAAAATATTGGCAATTATTTAGTCTCTTAATTAGTTCAATGCATCCCTCATCCCTCGTCAATATTTCTTCATCAATAATTTTAATAGCTTATTTTTTTTTAAAGTAGAGGTACCACACCATTACCTGTTAGTTTTAATATTTCTTATTTTTTAAATACTCTCGCATTTTTGAAGCAAATGAATGAAATATAAAGTTCAATGCAATATAAAAGAATGAAATAACATATCTACGGATCGTCAGTTGTTTGACCGTTAGTTACTATATTAAGGTTTAAAACGTTGAATAAATTATATAAAATATAGCAGATATAGAAGTTTTAACAACAGTCAATTCCAATCATTGATAACGATCCTTACTGTTGTCGTTTCTTTCAAATGAATTATCTAATTTTTTTAACAACTGTTCTTTATGCAACCTATTGATTCGCTAGAAATTCATATATCTAAAAATTTTAAAAAAATTAACAAAAGTTAAAGCTTCTTAAAATAAGAACGGAATTTTAAGACTTTTTTGAAATGTTTTATTTTATTTATTATATTTTATATGTGTAACTGGTTGAAAATTTTTCGCTTACTTTTTTTCTCATACTTTGTCCGGTGCAAATAAGTTTGAAAAAAAAAACGAAAAGGCAAATTTCAATTTTAATTTTTGTCTGGTCTATAATTTAATATATAATTTCAGGTTGTTGCCTATTGCCTGGAGCTAAACTTGATAAGTTTATCAGCAATTTTTTTAATTCTTACTAATTTTTTGGTATAGAAAGAAAATTGGCGATGACACATGTCGAACCATCTACTGAATCCATTGAACGTTATTCATTCGGTTATACAACGGAATTTTCGAATCAAAAACCAACGATTACTGCGAAACAGTTGTGTCAAAGATTACAAAGTCAAGAATGTGCTGCAAGTTAGTGCATCTTTTGCATCGGTAGCCTTCTTACAACCTATTTTTTTTCCTCCACTTAAGTAATTTTTATTAGCCTTCTTCCTTTCATTTTCTTCCTTCAAATCTTTTAAATCCGTTTTTTATTGTTCCATGCACATGTATTATTTCTTTGCTTTATCACTTTTTTGATAAACTATCAAAAATCGTAAAAAGCATAATTCAATTATTCCTTGAAAAGTCGTCATTTTAATCACAAGCTTATTTAGAAATTAGTCTGAATGATATTCCTGTCAAGACTTCGCGTGATTCTTCATCATCATTATTATCATTAGTTAATTGCATCGCTCCACGATAAATTTCTATTTCTTTTATTATTAATTACTAAATTACTAATTCATTATTATAAAAAATTCTTATTTGAAAAGAAAATTTAATTTGTTGATTATTATTGCTTTATTGTATTTGTACCTTAATTTTTCTACCTTTATTTGAAGTTTATTCAAAAAAAAATGGATATCACGAATATCAATTTTTGAATTTATATCCCCCACTTTTTCCAGATTCATCTCAAGCCGGTAAATGTATTGAAAATATCCTAGAAGCCATTATTCAATTCAGTTTATTTCCTGGAACGCAATTTCAAACTGTGACGGTCCACAAAATTCTTGATATTCTATTAGCCTCGTATTTTTCATAATTTTTTAAAGCTGTACTTAAAAGCTAAATCGCCAAATTGTAGTGAGACCGAATTTTTGGCTACAATTAATTGTTGCTGTCGACGATTTTTTTTTGAACCCCCTCTAATACAACGCAATTTAAAAAAAATTTATTCATCTGACTAGTATAGATCATACGAATTTTCAGTAAAAAAAGATAGCAAACATAGAAAATGTATATGAATATCAATTTATATATACGAATATACACTAATAATCTCTTAATATGTTATCTTTTTTTTAAAAATCGAAAGAATGAATGACTCTCATAATTAATTATATGGTTATTTCGGATAATTTATTTCTATAATTTAAAATTCGAAGAGCTAAATAATTTTAATTTCTTAATTGTAAATTGCAAAGTTGTGTTTTGATATATATAGTTTCAGTCCATTTGACCTGATTATAATGTTTGCAAAACAATTTTTTGAAAGAAAGAAATTTATCACAATTAGACCAATTTTATTCCTCACCTTTTTTTATTAAGAGCCCTCTCCATTACTGGTTAGACTCGCTCCGCTGGCTTGTCATACAAATATGCCAGAGATCCTTGGCGATAGAAGTACCATCATCACCCAGATTTCTGGACAAGTTTATTGAGGGTAGAATCAGCAATCTGACTCGAGTAATTATCCATTGAACCATTATATCCCTCACAGACTTCTTTGTTACGATTTATTGCAGTTATTCTATCGAGAAAATATTTTTAAATATTTTTTATTTATTAATAATATTAAACCTTCCTGTCTTCTACGGTAATATAATCTATTATGACCAAATATCGAATAAAAATATTATAAATGATCTAATATTTACTCATGCAACACGATGGTGTTCCAGAGAAAATTAATCAGACTCACAAACTTAATTAGATGCCAGCGTATATGGGGAATTGAAAGAACTAATAGGCACAGGTGCATACTAAGGTTCTCCATTCGCCAGAATATTGCCTGTATTAAGAATATCTTCACAAAATGTCGCCAGTAAATCTGTCTTGCAACTATTGCACTTGCAATATTGTTATTTCAATATTGTTATTGTTATTTCATGCTTTCAACGGGATATCAGGTTTAGACGAGTAATGTGGCTACTGCATTTAGGAGCATTAATTGTTCGATTCCCATGGTCCAGGAATATCATTAAAAAACCAATGGCGATCTATTTATTTTTCTTTCGCCAGTGAGACCCTGGCATTTCTAATTAAACTAGTAAAGAGAAACGGTGAGCGCTTAAGTTTTACCTTGCAATGTAGATGCTTGCAAGGTAAAGAATATGAATACAAATGTCATAATTGCTTTCCTGGTTTATTATTCCTAAGCTGGCGTGACTCTAAGTTATATACTATGGTATAAGTTTTGTTTTATAATCAATAGTACATTTCGGTGTATATTTAGTACATTTATGATGCAAAAATTTCCATATCTTCAATCATTTCATTTGATCTAAATAATATATACTGTATCTATATTCTAAGATTATTCCAGTTGCATATGGTACTTTTCAACAAAAATTTCAGATTTTATGACTAATTGCTATTAGAATTATGTACTTCGGTGAGAAATCACTCATATCTAAGATAGAGTGTATGTTTTATAAAATTTAACGAAGAAGTTTTTCGTTCTGTTTTAAAATGATGGGGACATTAAATTCAACATTTTTGAAGCCTTCTTAACTTCGTTCTAATTGTGGAGATTGAAATAAAAGTTCTTAGTCCACGGTTGTAACGAAATCTTTTATTTTACCAGCATGTTTAATGGGATTATTACTTGTTATGGAAAATTAATTGCGGAATTTTATCAAGCCCAGCAGATTCTTCAGGCTTGAGTCGCATTACAAATATCTATAAAGTAATGTCGATATTATTAAGTGAAGTGTAAGTTAGAAAATGAAATAGTTAATAATTAAAATATTCCTCAAAACATGCCCTTTGCTATGCTAGAAATTTAAATATATTACGCTGAATTCTTTAGAATGAGTGTTTATCTTCGCTGAAAATGTTGTTTATCGTCTTCATGGCCTTTCAATATGACTGAGGTTTTTATGCGGTATACATAAATTTTATTCCAGTTGCATATGGTACTTTTCAACAATGATTTCAGATTTTATGACTAATTGCCATTAGAATTATGTACTTCGGTGATTTGTCAGAAATCACTCATATCTCTCTTTTTCCTGCCAATCTTTACAGGAGTATAGATGATATTGCCTCGATTAAAACCAAACAATAATAGGTTCGATTCATTTTCATCCATGAAAAAGTATAGTGCAATACGGATTTCTAACGAAATAATTATGATGGTAACATAAAACTGTGAAAAAAATAAATTCTGCAACAGTCAAGTAAATTAATATTATTAGCAAATAATTTTTTTGTTAAAATCAGCTATTTTTAATGGCTTAAAGCAATTAAATTTAATCTGAATTTGAGATATCGGATCTTAAAAGCACTAATATAAATAAAAGATCCACATTTACTTGGTTACATAATGTTTGTTCAAGCTTAATTTAATAGAAAGTAGTAAAAGTTGATAGACGGGAGGCTTTTACGAATGAATTTCCGGACAATTAGTTTGATACTATATGATATTAAATTTCTTTAAGCAAATAGACTTCTGATATGATATTGCTAATCGACTTTGACGTCGATCTTTCTATATTGTGACTTAGCTTTTATTTCAAAAACAAATATTTTTAATGAATTTCTACCAAATATTTATATTTTTCACTTGCTTGTTAAATTATCGTTTTTTTGTCCTATTGACAAATACAAACTCAGTCGCTTATCTCCACTTTTTTAATGATTGCACACTTTTTATTTCTTCCTAAAAGAAATATTAAGTTTTAATGAAAGAATGAATTGGCTAAATGAATGATAATGCTTGCAGAAAAAAGGATGGATGAATAATAACACAACATTTTTTTGCCTTTCATTTTAAAATATCTTGCATACATAAACTTGTAAGTTCAAAATTGAGACTGGTAGTGCTCGTTATTTTTTCTGGTTAAGAGCCTGCTAACTAATAAACCTGTTTCTAAAAAATCTGGGTTTTGCTAAGAACTTACGCATATTTCTATGTCCAAGTAACTCTGATAAAATTCTCTCATCTTACTTAGCAATCAGTTGAGCGAGCCTAATCACTTATAGATTTTTTTAAAAGAATAGAAATAGTATCTACTAGAAATAGAAAATTGTTTTTAGACACAATTAACCAAAAATTTAATTTACTCATATCTAATTTTTAAAGTGTTTTTCTGTCAAAAAAATTTAGGAAAATCTATTTATTCTGAGCAATAAAAGAAATTATTGAATTAAAAAATGATTCTTTAATGAATTTAATTTTAATTATTCATATTTATTTAATAGATTTATTTGTTCTGGTTTTCATAATTTGAATTCACTTTCTTCTTTAAATTCGGAAAATTTTGAATTTTTTGATTCAATTTTTTTTCAGAAATGTTAAATTGTGTAAATTGTAAGTCTAATCAAAAGCAAGCAAAGCCTTTCTTAACAATTTTTTTTAAAAGAGTCCTCACCATTACTGGTCAAACTCACTCCACTGGCTCGTCACATTGGGAAATCTGCCATGGAGTCCCTCGGCGATAGAAATACCGGTGAGCATCACCCGGATTTTTGTACAGGTTTACTCTGCTGGGAATCGAACCTTAGCATCGGCATGCCTAATTGAGCAACAACCCACTGAACCATTCTATCCCCAATTCTTAACGATTAATAAATCATAAATCTATTAAATAAATATCAACAATTAAAATTAAAAGAGGCGTTAAGAATTAATGAAAGAATGAATTAGCTAAAACATCAAAGAATAATCTTTTTTTTTCTAAAATTCAAAACCACTATATTATTTTACTCCAGTAACATATGGTAATAATTCAAATTTCATGAATCAAATTTCGTTTCCAAACATTCAAAACATCATTATTTCATTATTCTATAAAATATTTCAGCTTCATAAGCTTAAGATAATAAGAATTCAGAAGAAGATAGTCTTCAGACTGAACTTTTTAAACATTATCCGTCTTCCTTCATAAGACATTTCAAAAGATGTATTCTATGGTATGGAAGAAGAAGAAATAATACCAAATGACTGGAGCAAAGCAATTATTGTGACAATTGTGACATATGGTGACAATTATCGAAGAAACTCGACAACCTATGGAAAATTTGTTCAATCCCTTCTATTCAGCAGATTTGTAGCAGTGCTAGAAAGCATGCGCCATAACCGCTACGTCGTTATGTTGACTAGATATTCATATTAAGAGGGATGTTGGAACATCACTCCAAATATCTGCAACCCACTGTCCTTGTCACCCAACAGGCTTTATCGACTTCAGTGCAGCCACCTTCGATTTAGTTGATAGAATGGCGCTTTGGACGAAGATTGAACGCGACGTTGTTCGAGAGAAGATCATTCCATACATAAACGCACGTGAGCGCAGGCCTGTGTATATGGGGAATTGATAAACACTTTCGAAATAAGAACTGATATCCGTCAAAGTCCTTTCCCTACAGTATTCAACTATACGATAGATTGGATAATGTACATACACCGCTTGTCGGCACTCAAGAGGTGTCCAAATCAGTCCAGAGCATCATATTACATATCTTGAATACGCTCATGAACTAGTCCTTTTTGCTGACAGTTATGATGAAATGCAAATAATGCTAAATAAAACTAGCGACTGCAGCGAAAATTAGACTCAAGGTGGATGTAAATAAAAAGAAAGGCCTTTTCATCTTACATACCTTCATCCCTAGCAGAGGAGGTGGGGATTTTAAATATCTTGGATTCACTCTCAAATAGTCTTAATCGGCAATGGGAAAGATGAAATTATAGAATGATTCTTCTGGTTGAAATCTTTATGGAGCCGTTCCGAAATCACCATAAAAGAGAAGCTCCGCGTCCATATATGCAATTCGCTCAATTTTGCTATATGGCTGCGACAAATGGCCAATGAAAGTGGAGGATATTCTTCTTCGAACAGTTCTCACCATTACTGTTTAGGCTGGTTCAGATGGATACAAGAGAAGATATCTGCAAACTATTGGGTCTGATGCCATAGTCGACAGTAATAGAAGCCACTCCTTCTTCCATCATTTCAGTCTAGCCTACTATCACAGCAAGTAGCGAAATATGCGTCAACTCCTGTGGTGGACGACGGAGAATGTGCTCTAACCAGCGAAGGCGGCGCTCTGTGACAACATTATTTATGCAAGTGGTATTTGAGCGAAGATAGATATAATGAAGATAGATATTATGTGCGATTTTATCCACTCGATGAATCCATAAAATATATCTTAGATTGGAGTGGTCAAAGACTAATAGCTTCTTAATATCTTCCACACTCACTGGGCATGTTTCGTAGCCAAATAGCAAGATCAAGCGAATCGCAGCTATATGAACGCGGATTTTCGTCTTTATGGTGATTTCGCGACGGTTCCATAAAGATTTCGTCAACGGAAAATATATTTCTAGCTGTCGTTATCCAGGTTATTTCATCTTTTATCTAGTTATTTGGGTTTAGAGTGGATCCAAAGTGTTTAAAGTTTCTTTCAACCGACAATGCGTTGATAAAAATAGGTATTTTATCAGATTTATTATTTCTTGTATATAGTGCGAAAACACTTTTGTTTTATTTACATTGGTTCTGAGTTTGTTTAGCATTATTTGCTTATCAAGGTCTATGATGGTATGGTCTGGAAACCTCTTGAGTACCGAAAAGCGATGCCCATTGCCCAGTCTATCGCATAATTGAATATTTCTGATGGACACCAGTTCTTATTTCGGAGGAATCCGTCAATTTCCCACATACATAGACCTGTGTAGATATAAAATACCTTTGTGAGCCGAATGATCTTCTTTGAGACACCATCACATTCCATCATTTCCTAGAGCTCTATCAATCGAATTGAAGGCACTTGCAAAATCGATAAAGCAAGTGACGCTAAGTACCTGATATTTGAAATAATGTTCCAGCATCCTTCTTAGTGTTAATATCAGGTCAGTCAACCCGATCTGAATCCAGCTTGGTTAGGATGCATTCTGCTATCTCGTATTCCATGTCTATTTAGCAGAAGGAAAGTGGACCAATGAAGACCTGGATTGATACGGTCAGAAAAGATTTTAAATATTTAGATGGACTAGCAATATATGGACTTAGACGATGGAAAAAGGAATGGCTTCTATTAATGTCGACGATGGCATCAGACCGCGCTACTTCATAGCGTCTAACCCTTATAGCCAGAGTAATAAGTAATGATGAGAGCTGTTAGAAGAAGAAGAAAATATTTTCTTTGATTTGTTAGGCATTTTATTTTATTCCTTGCGTTGATCATAGCAAAAAATAAGTGAAGAAAAGGTGAGAACTGACTGGAAAGGACAACCAATATTGGTCTAAACTGGCGTTTTTGTATTTTTGGAAGCCAATCCAATCAACGCTAGGATATGCCAGTCGGAAATGCAGTAACTGGGTGTTAATACTCTAACTGTCCGAAAAGGCTTGTTGCCAGAGTATGTCAGAAGATCCTGGCTTTTTGAAAGCAACAATAACGGTATAACAAGAAAAAATCTTTATTAGAGTGATAGATTGATAAGGTCTTGAAAATGGAAACGTTTTCGAATAGGCAGTAGGAAACTTCCACCTTTTTCATCAAATAAACATAACTCAGACAAGGGTTAATGAAATGATATGATAATAGTAGTGCTTCTTGGAATTGTTTAAAACTGCCTTATTCATTTAAGGAGGTTTCATTTCTTTAAATCTGTCATTCCGGATAAAGCTAAATGCTATAAGATCACTTTTATTAATTGTAATCCTCCATAGAGAAATAGATAATCTCGATTATTTATAGCAAATTCTCGGAAATTTATAGCAAAACTTGCGGCTCAGAACACAGAAACACAGAATTAGAAGACACAGAATTAGAAGAGGCATTCTTCGGATTGAAGGCTGTCCAATGTCTTTTATAAATGTTGTCCAATGCCTTTTACAACTTTTTTTCAGTGAATTCTTTAGTATGGAAGAATCGATTCCAGATGACTAAAGCAAAACAATCATACTCCCAATCCTTAAGAATGCTGATAGAACAAATGTGAGATACAGATGTGAGATACAAACTGTTGAGATATAGATCTGCTGACAAATATTCATTCTATATATTGGAACATCGCAATATTTGCAACCCACTTTATTAATTTTAACTTTCGCCTTTTATGTAGGTAATATGGCAGCACTCTGAAGAGCAGTGCAACGGTATTCCAGAGAAAATCATTCGACTTAGAAAGGTATTTTCCAGCATATATCGACAGATGTTTCTATATAAGGGAAACTAACACATTCTTTTGAAATAAAAACTGATATCCGCCGCGGTCTTTGCTGTGCTCTTTTCGCTACAATATTCTATGTGATTGATTGGTTTATGGATACCCCTTGCCGGAAATCTAGGGGTCAGTCCAGAGAATAGCTAAAGGCTTTCTTTTTACTAATAGTCATGAAGAAATGTTTGATAATGATAGTGTAAGAAATGCTTAATAGTGACTGCAGAAAAAAATCGAACTACATAAATATGATTTTTCGTCTTATATACCAGACGCAGCTATTTTTATTAATATTTTTTATTCTTGAATCCATTCATGTACAACTATCGGATTGTTGAAAAAATCACTATCAGATTTGCATCTATTTGCTATAGTGCTTATCATTAGTGTTACATAGCTATAAAACGTGGCCATTCATTTATGTCTAAGGCATATTCCATGTGCTTTCTGAGCAGATAAAATCTCACATAACAGCATCCACATTCTCTCAAACATTACCTATATTCGCACTAGCTCATTATTAAATCCTGTGATAGATAACATCAAAAGTGAGGATGATGCAATCAAGACCTAGACTGATGTACAGAAGAAATTTCAACAGATGGATGGCCCAAAAATATATTAGACAATAGAAAAAGGAATAGCTTTTTTAAAAAATCTCTAATATGGTATCAAACTCTAGCGGCATGGAAACGTCCTATTCGTAGCTAGTGCAACCAGCCTAACCAGTGTTGTATGAGCTGTCAGAAAAAATGAAGAATTTTAATTAGATTTTATACTAATTTTAATTTTAAATAAATAGGAAAAAGACGGATTTTAAGTATTTTAAGTGTTCCGTAATTTAATTAATTATTTATAACGAATTAATCAATAAATTCATCAAAAATTTTTGAATAATAAAAAAATTTATCGAACAAGGAAAAAGAGATTTAATGTAACCAATATGAAAATCATTTTTACCTTATTTTTTACCTTATTATATTGATGAAAATGCCTGTTAGATGCGAAGTAATATTTACTTTTCTAAACGGAATCTGTTTCAATAATATTAATAAATTCAGGCAATAAACAAATTACAAATCTAGTGCATTCATGTCCCTCTGGGACGCCAACTATCGATACTACTGAAAGAAGTTTCACTTTTCCTAATCAAGGAGTACTTCGTGATGATGCCAAATTTCCACCTGGGCAAATATTTTATGAATTACTGCTTGAAGTAAGTCAATGTTCTTTCTTTTTTAAACTAAGGTAGTATGATTTCAAAAAGAGAGAATAATTTTTAGGGAAATAAATAGAGGTAGAAAGATGGCCAGCAGCACTCGGATTTAGAACTGATAATCCATGCAACAATCACTCGAATTCATTTGCATTCTAACGAATATATAATTGAACTTTTTTAAGTTTACTAGTATAAAATAAAAATATTGGAAAAAAATTAACTTTAAATAACCCCATTATCAATTATTTACGCTCAAATAAATTAATATTTCTATTCGAATGGTTTTTACAGTTTTAAAAAATAGTAATTTTATATTTCTCTTTTCATCTCTTTTCTAATTTTATCCTTTTTTTCCTTTACAATAATTAAAATGAAAATTCAATAAGAATCTTTCAATTCATTTTTTGTGTCAAAATTTTTTAATTAAAATTTTTAATATTTTACTTTAATTTAAAGGTAAAATAAATTTTTTACATAAGCGCCATTCGCTTTTCATCCATTCAATTTATTTCACTTTGTCTCCTTCGTCTTATCTTTTCCCATTATATTTTTTATTTTTATTCGATGTTTTCAGCCTTTTTTGCGCTAATATTTAATAACTTTTTAATTTTTATTAACTTATTAACTTATTGACCTTATCAACTTATCATAAGGTAAAGGTGGTGAGATTACTGAAATTAACGGTTTCATGTATTTAATTGAAGATGTAATTCAATCGGATTTGCAAGAAAAAAATAAATATTTGAAAATCAGATAAAGGAAAAATAGTTTAAATGACATATTTGCACAAATTTAATATTGAAATTTTATCACATCTGTTTTTTTAACTTTTTAAACATTTTATTTTAAGATAATAAAATAATTAAATAATTATAATAATTAAAAAAATAATTTATCTTTAATTAATTGGATAATTTTTGATTAAATAAAAATTCCTCAATGCAAATTTCTTGGATTTACGGAACTTGATACCATAGCAACCACTAGTTCAACATTTCTATTTTTGCAAAAATCTTATAATATAAATAATATAATTTATATTTGCAAGTCTATTTATGAAAATAACTTTAATTTTTATGTAAATTTTTGCAAAATTTCGAGAACGATCTAAATTAGATTAGATAATTAATAAAGAAAGTTATCTAGGTGAAATTTTTGTAATAGAATGAGAGCCATGTTTCTAACTGGATTGGAACCAAGTAATTAAAACAGTTTTTGTGCGACTTGGCAAGGCTTGGATTGGAAATCTTGATTTAAAAGAAATAAGCGGTAAATCAGGCTTTTTTCCTTTGAGCCATTATCATCACTGGTTAGAATGGCAGTAAAGGGAAATTTCCATGCCTGATTTTTTGATCTGATTTTTTTCTTCTGAACCCATATATCTCTGGCCCACTAATTCTTTAAAATCTCTTTCGATTTTATTGGTCTAGGTTTTTGATTTTGATTAAACTTGATCGCTTCGCTGTTTTATTTCTTAAAGGGCTCCCGTAACGAGCGGCGAAAAACCTAGTCTAACCATGGCCATAGCTGATGCTTTGCGATATTACTAATGCAGATGATATTTGATGATATTTGCGAAGGTGATGCAATCATAACTTGACCATATAATTGTTTTATTTTTGAAGTTCAACAATATTCGTCATAGTATCTTTTACTATTTATATCTTGCAAGAATTAAATAAGCTGTTACACTATTAACATATAGGCAATTCACTGCGAAGATCCAAGTCTCATCTATCGATTCTTCAATCGAATGCATCCTATTTCATCGAATATTGCAGCAAGTGGTACGACGAACATACCAGATTTATTATCATTGAAACGTCATGCTTATCATCAAAAGCGATCAAATGCGCTAACAAATTTATCTTTATTACATATGAGGTATATATATATATAAAGCTGATATTGTGATTTAATTTCAGTATATCTGCATTGATACAAATGGTAGAAAGTTTAAAATTAATTATATGTTCTTTCTTTACACAAAAATTTTCTTGTTTAAGATATTCGAAAAATTTTTAAAAATTTTTGTTATAATTAAAAAAATTTTCTAGCTATGATTTTTTATTTTTTTAGAACTTCATGTGCAATAATGAATGCACTGCATTTGGCTATTGCACATAATCAAAATGATATTGCCGAAATTTTATTAAAAAATGGTTTTAATCCGAATATGCGAATCATATGCCAATGTAAACATAATTGTATACATTTCAAAATTGCTTCACAAATTGCACATAGGTAAGTATGTCATTCATCCACTTAGGTAAGTCGAATTGTTGCTATTATAAACCAATTTTATACATTATCAAAAATCTTTATTATATACACGAATTGATTAGCATTTCTGATTAGGCCTGCTCTTAATGCACTTTGAAAATTTTCGGCAAGAAGTCACCTGGCATTAGAAGAAGAAGTTGGAAGTATAAATACATTGAGAGCCTGATTTCAATGATATGTTTATTTCTGAGATAATCAGGGAATCAAACCTCTGATGCGCCTCTGATGCTTATATAATAAAAATCTTTATTATCAAGAAGTACCAACTATTAGCTCACTGAAATTCTGTGGAAAAAAAATCATAAATATTGCAAATTAGGAAAAAATTTGCATTTACATGAAAATCTATTTCAAATTCTTGAAAAATTCACTTAAAATTTGCTTGTTCGCATAAAATTATTTATTTTAAAAAAAATGATTTACGAGAAGGTTAAGATGATTTAACCAATTAAATAATAAATGATTATATTAATTATTTTTGGTTATCGCATAAGCATTAATCAAGCCCCATGACGGAATGATCGCAACGAAAAAAAATCTTTGCGGCTAGAAACATTCTGAAATTTTGTAATTTTGAGAAAAATTAAAAAAAAGTTGATATTATTTGATATTATTTCTGATTCGCTTAGATTCGCTTCATTTGCTTTTGATACTCTGAAAAATTTTGTTATGGACTTAGGAATATATCTGGATCACTAGCACCACACAGATTTTGCAAAACAGGTCTATTGCCATTTGAGGCAGACTCTGAATTTGGTATACGAAAGGATAATATCAGTGACTATCGTTCGCCATATTCGATATATTTGGTGATTCCTTTAATTCAGTTAAAATTTTAATTTTGAACTAAAAAATAAATTGCAGAACTTATTCGACAAGTGTGGAACCGTGCAATATTTGCACACAATTTTTAACTGCATCATTTGTTAATAAAGTACCACTTTCAATGGCTGTTGAATTGCATAATACGGAGATGGTTGCACTTTTGCTTTCTCATGGCGCAGATGTTGATATTGCTGACGATGAAGGAAATACGCCATTAATACTTGCAGTACGAGAATCAAGAATTTCTTGGCCTATTGTGCAAATATTATTATTGTCAGCTGCACGGTAGATACTAATATTTTGTGTGAAAATTCACTTTTTCTATAGAAATTTTAGAAATTTTTGCTGGTGGTGATTTCTTTTGAATTTAATTGAAATTTTAAACTTTGAATTTTAAGCATCGTTCATTGGGATCAAAATAATAATGAATTTAATTTCAAAGAGCGCTAGAAGGATGCAGCTATAGGGATCCAATTTCTCGATCCAGTGTCAAAACCATTCTTTTTCCCATCGTTTAAGCCCATACATCGTTAGGCCATCTATGCTTCCAAAATTTCTCCTAAAATGTCAGGCACTCATCATTTCTGGTTAAGCTTATTCCACTGGTTGTTTAAGATGACGTTGTCTTCCCAGAATATCAGAGAAATATTGCTGAGATTTTTAATGATAGATTTATTCTTGTTAAAGGCTATGGTCGAGTTACGATGCTCGAAATGATACCTTAACAGCAATCGATCAGCTACGCAACATATTAATGTGTCTTTCCATTCGGTGATGTAGGAACTTTTCAGGATCGAACAGAAAAATTTACGAGGATTTTGCGCTTTAGATCTTATATCAGAACTTAAAAAGATCCAATGTAGCTGTATAGAAGAAGTTTTCAAAGTTATTTGTAATGAAACGAGTAATCAAAGTGAAAGCCAAAAGAACAATATAACGAGGTCATCAAGCAAAAATTCACACAAGAAAGCTGCCGTCGAAGGTCATTTAATCTAATTTCAAGCAGTTTAAACAATTTACTTTTGTCAATAACAGCACATAGATCAATTAATCAATTTTTATAAAAAGCTAATCAGACAATATTTGTAAATTTTATAAATTTTATATCAAAAGTCACCGATAAGAAAGGAAATCGGCACAATTCAGGTTCAAACGTTCAAACGTTTTAAAAAGCAGAATGATAAATATCTGACGAATATTGTTCTTTCCATTTAATGGTAGAATAAAACATCTAAAATATTATTTATCGAATATTTTATTGTTAGCGCTAGGATTATTAAAAAATAGCAGAGGCATTCGATGAATTCTTTTAATAACACTCCAGTTTAACTGGCTAGTTCCATTGGCTATTAGGATGTTATACATTTATACATTTACCAGAAGCTCATTTGGAGGCAGAAGTGATGCAGGAGCAATCCTTCACACCACTTGGATTCAGGAAATTCTAAGTATGTAAAAATTAAATGACCATATGTATTTCACCCAATCTTATTTATCTTCTTTTTTCACAGATTAATTAATTTTTAAATTTTTATTATTCATAGTAAATATCAAATAATTACTCAAAAGAACAATACGGTGAATGAGATTCTTCAATATTTAAGATACTTATTTTATTAATGCCATAGTTCCTTTTTATCTAACAAATTATTTGATATTTATACTTATACATTATACTATCGGCATTTGAAATATTGGAAAATTTTTCTGAGTCCATGGGTTATTCCAAAGAGTCACTTAGAAACAGAAATACAGGAGGTCTGCAGCGCATGCACCTTAAGAAAATCTAAATTATTTCAATTATTTTATATCTGCGTTAAAGATCAAATATTTTATATATATATATATATATATATATATATATATGCATAAACAAATAAAAATTATTGTAACATATATATAAATACTTTTAAAAATGTTAAGCAAAAATATTATTAATCTCGTCTTAAATTTATTTTTCTATTTTAGAGATTTTTGAATAAAAATAAATAGACTATAAATAAGTGATTAAATATTTATTTAATAGTAGTCAGCCCCATTATAATTTAATAATTTTAATAATTAATGAGCAATATTTCTTCTTTCTTTCTCTACTTCCTTCGTGTTTTAACTTAGCAAACATTTTTATAATTTGAAAGGGAAAGTAAAATCTGAAAATTCATCGGAAAATTTCTCTTAATTATCTATTTATCCAAGCAATTTTTTTCAATTAAACCGATTTTTTTTGCAGTTTTATGAAAGCTTAGAGCTAATAAAGAAAATAGTTTTTTAGCTGAAAAGAATTCTTTCATGAGAACTTCATCGCCAAAAGAATCTTCAGTTTTATCAACTGGAACAAATTCGATTATGATCGATATAAAAGATGGATTAAAACAAAAATCGCTTCAACTTTTATTAAATCAGTTGAAAAAGAGGCACAATCAAGATGGTTAGCGTCATGCTCATGATCACGAATTTTAATTAATTTAATTAATTTTGGCTCGAATCCACTCGAATATTTAACTAATCTGATCGCTCATGATCATGAATATTCCGCATAAACTTAAATTTTTAATAAATCTACCAAAGCTATCGAAAACAATTTAGCAGGCAATTCAAATGGAACTGAAAAGAATTCGTGGGAAATATTAAAAAGACTTGCAAAGAATAATGAATGCATTGATCCGATTCTGGTAAAACTACTTTTTCATTCATTCCAGCTTTATTCATAGGTTTAAATAAGGGGAGCGGGATAGAATAATGACTCCAATTATCGTTAAAAGATTCCATTCCAATTCTATTCGAGAGCAAACTTATCATTAAAGAAATCCAATTGATGCTGGCAATTTGTGTCTATATGCCGAATGACTCTGGCAAAAATTAACTGCATTAACAATAGAGCTAGTCTAACGAAAAATGGTGAGCAATACTTTTGAATATAATTTTTCAAAAAAACTGCATATTTATAAAAGTAATAACTGAATTACGTTTTGCTTTCGGTTGATTTCATGATGAAAAATTTTTGCCTCGCTTTAAAATAGTCTATTGTGATTTTTAACTCTAAGATCGTCTTTAAAATGGATTTTGAAGAATATTTATATGTTCAGATTTATCTTTTTATAATATTATTATTATACAGCTTCCTAATTTGGTATTTTGCTGCGAATAAATATTAAATTTATAAATTGTGATGTGCGCTTATCACTGCAAAAATTTTATTACTGTAGATTCAAAATTCCCGCATATTTCTCCGTTTTTTTGGTTTTTTCAGGAAAATTTGCAAAAATTCGTCGATAATTTAATCAATATAGAAACATCAGAAACCAATGATGATTTGATGGATTCAAGTTTATGCAGCTTACTTAATGAAATACTTCAGGTACTTTATTTTATTATCTAAGTATCCTTTAATTTATTGTCTGGCACTAATATAAGGAGATTGTCGAGTCGTTATGTTACATCTAATAAGGTTCAACCGCCGCAAATAGGTACCATTCCCATTGGGAGCAGCCTGCCATTAAAGGTGAATTTTGAGTGGCATAGAGAATTAATTTATATTTTTATTTATAAATTAGTAAAATGACTAATAGCTAGTCATCCTAATAGCTAGTGAAGCCAACCAGAAATAGTAATATGCTATTAAGAAAAGAGAATGAGTAAGTTCATATATCGTCAGGTCCATTTGAAGAGTTTTGGCTGAATCATTTAGTCCAGCTATGGTCTAGTAAAAATTTTTTGAGAAACTTGTATATATTTTTTAGAGACAGTATAGGTGTATCTTTGATTATTGTTAATAATTCGATCAATAATTTGCCTATTTTTTGTAAAATATGTAAGTGTTAAATAATATATGAGCTGTTTTATGATGAAAAAAATGGAGCTTTTTTTGAGCTTGAGTATTAATCTATATTTTCTAAAAATTCTATTTTGAATGATTTTCTCTTTTTTATATTGAATAAAAATTTATATTCGCAAATTCTACTTAATTTTGATATTCGCTTTATTAAATATCATTCAGACCTCGATTGAACAATATCAATCTGCAACTCCGTCTTATCATGACATCGAAAGGAGAAATTTTACCAAAATTTTAATAAAAATCACAAGATTTTGCTTTCACAACTTGCAGAAAAATGGTGTAAAAAAACAGTTCACAGCGTTAAGCACTTTGAATAAGGTCGTGATTTTACTGTAAAAATTGCTGGAAATTATTGAGAGTATTCATTCAGTAAGTTCATGTATCGTTAGGTCTATTTAAAGACGAATCATTTAGTCCATTTTTCCAATTTTTTCCCTTTAAATCGGTAAATCAAGAAAGCACGTGTTATATTACACATATATATTCCAGGTGATCGATACAATCCTTGTTCTAAATCTTGCTGATACACCTGAAACAATTTTCCAGTCAACAAATTTTTTAAACGGCCAATGTGTGAATTTTGGTGAAATAAATAACTCAATGCCAAGTTATTATTTCACATCTGAAATTGGAATTTTAAATCATGTTTCAATTTTTCAAACAGTTAATCAAGAAGCTTCTAATGAAATCTTACTATCATCTGTGGCAAACTGTGAAAGTGATTTTGAATTACTCGAGTGTTTTGCATCTATCGATCCATCTTTTAGTAAGAATTTAGCTGATTTGAACAAAATTATCATTTGTTCCATTATCTATTTTAATCTTTTTTGATATGATTCCATTTACTCACCGATCATTCAAATTTCAGTAACTGCATGTTTGCATAATGCAATAACGATGCAAAATCGAGAAATTTATTCACGCTCGATATGTAGTCCTGCACATCGATGGCGACAGTGCTGGCGTCACTGCACTCAAATTTTAATCGCTCGACTATTTCTATTTCTTTGTCACTTGCAGAAATTTCAGGATTCACTTCAGGATTTGAATCAGCTAAAGACTCTCGTACAGATTCTCGATCCTACATTAGATCCAGTAATTATTGTTTTTTAAAGGAAATGAAAAAATTTGCCTATTGTTTAAAAGTAAATTAAATTAAATTGTTTACGCAAATAAATTAGGGAGGAAAATATTACTAAAAGGCTATTTTATAAAATTTTAGATTTAGAATATAAACTTGGTTAAATTGGTTAAGAAAGTAATTAGTGATTTTTATAGTGATGTATTGTCATGGATTAAAAACAATGTAATATTTTTATGAAAAAATTAATTTTTTTTTAGCAGCTTCTTTGTTTGCTGCTGCAATCAGTGGCAATTATTGCTTTAAATCCCCGTACTCATCGTCTTCTCATTGATATACAAATTGACGATACACTTATCCAAATGCTTTTACCTGCTGATGACTGGTATTATCTTCAACCGATTTATTTATTTGTTGAGAAAGCAATGAAATAGGGCTAAGAAAACTATTAAAAAATTTCTCTCCAGACAAAGGAAAAAAAGTTTCACTTGCTATCTTTAATTAGGCAATGACTGTTAGGATACGAAATTTTTTCGTCAGAGAGATTTTCAATCGTATTACTAATAATATTATTACTATTATTAATAATATTTTTGTCAGATGATTTTAATAATATTTATTAATAAAACTTTATTAATAAATTTTATTGTCATATTATTAAAATGAATATAATATTTAGAAAGTGCAATTTATTCCATTTATTAATTTAAGCCAAATTAAAAATTAGAGAAAAAATTAGTTTATAAACTTCTAAATTAAGATTAGATTGCGACGATTTTCTGGGAATTTAGGTATTATACAAATCATAGTACGAAATACGGGCATTTTGTGAAGTATCAAGCTGCTAGGATACTAATTTATATTGGAATGGGTGATCGCGTGGGTAATCGAATTTGTTTATTCCAGATGTCAGGTAAAAAGTTTACTCGATATTTCTTACTGTGTTACTAGTAATATAGTAATATAATACAGTAAATAAACATATGTAAATAACTATACATAATGTGAAAATTTATGTTGTAAAAAAAAGCGTCGATTCGCCCATAAATTTTAAATTTTAACCTTAAATTAAATTTTAGAAGTTTAAATTTTAGAAGTTTTCTTCGCCTTTTCAGATAGCTTAACTGCTTGATATAATTAAAAAGCTTTTATATTGAAGAAAAATTCAAGAGACAACAGAAGATGCAGCGAATGCAGCGAGTAATGCCAGTGAGGACGATTATATTTGTAAAGTATGCTCAACCGTTTTTACTGCAAGTCGATTTGGTAGATGTGCTTGCTCACCTGAAGGAATTTTGTGGCACATTCGTACTGAAGTATGGTTTTGAAATAACTTGTATTTTTCTTGGCTATAAAAGGAAAGACAAAACTGAATTAAATACTTGTGACAACAAAACAACGGCACAGTATTATTCGAAAAAAGAAAAAGTATAAAACTATTGTAATATTCAATAAGGAATAGAAATAGTTCAGATTTAGGTTGTGTTGCCCTCAATATGCTTTCGAAGGGCTGATGTTACGGTTTTATTCCCCTCAAGAATAAATTTGCCCAAAGGATACATATGATGTTGGCTATTTACTTGCACTTTGATTTCAGAATAGCCAAATGATTTCAGAATAATTTGTTCAGACAAGTAGCAGAGCAAACTTAACCAGAAATGGTAGGCTCGATGGATAGAAGATAAATATATATATATATATATATACGTACAAATAATATTGTGTTAATTTATTTTTAAGAATAAACGTTGAAATTACCTTATTAGGCAATTTTGGCAGTTAATGCCACGGTTCTCCGTTCATAAAACATAATTTTAGCCTTAAAAATAGGTTTCTAAATGTTACATTGAATGTTACATTGTTCATCTTACAAATACATTATTTTAAAGTAGTAAAAGTCCTAAATAGCAGAAATAACAATATGTAATAAAAAGTATAATGTAAAAGACTTAAGTTATTTAATAAGATGATGATAATTTAATAAAATGATATAATAAAGAATTAACGAAATGATAAAATATTAATAGGTAAAAAATAAAACACGATGCTTCCAAAAATTTAAATTTTTTTCAAAACCTCTATTATTCTAAAATTTATATAGGTCGATAAAAAGTTGCGCAATCTAGCAAATTTAGCAATTACGGAAGAATCTCCAAACTTAACATCTTTATGTGTTTCTGGGAATAATTTGCGACCAAATAAGGTTTCGCAAAAGGTATTATATTGTTATTATCAGGCATCTGCAAATATTTTAGTTTATACAATTCAATTTTCTTTTGAATTTATGTGTTTTAGAAATCAAGCGATAAAAATTGCACATAGATAATAAAATATTTTGCCATTAGAAATTTCATCTTTTTAGATTATATAGCAGCTCGAAAAAAAGTGCGATAGATTCGCAAAAATTGTTTTTCTTGCAATTCTTTTTTAATGGAAAAAATTTCAGGTGAAACGAAGTGATGTTGATACCAGTTTGATGAACAAGTTTAAAATGCATAAAATTACGGTGGATAATTTAGAGGAAACATTATGCAAAATTGGGCTCATATTAAGTCCCACATTACTTCTACGCCTTCTTCTTCATAAGCTTTCATGGGATTTGGGTTTGGTGACTAAAGGGCGAATGACTGCTGCGAACAAAGCAGTTATTCAAAGTAATAAGATAAATAATAGGTAAGTTTAAAAAAGAAGATTCTTTATTTCAAGGCTTAGAATACGTAGATACGTAAAATAAAATATTACATTGAAAAATCAAAATTTAGAAAAGAATTCGTTAAATCGAAATCATTTGATCGCCATAGCAATATTAAAACGGACAAATTTCAAAAGTTCGGGTCAATTAGAGGATCTCAACGAAAAATGATCCAAAGGTCAAGCTCAGCATTTGTGCCCAGAACAAAATCATTTCATTTTAGATGGAAAGAAATAAGGAAACCTGAAAGAACAAAAAGGTTGCATTTATTACAATATATTTGAATTTTTTATTTAAAGTCCTTCATTGCCAAGTATTGAATTTCTAAACATTAAAATTTTTCAGAAACTGGTAGCCTAAGGACAAAGTTTACTTGGTGAATATTTCAGGCTAAAAACTTTTCCTAGCCTCCTATCTAATCGAACCAGATTTCAATCTTTATCGAGCAATTTAAACAAACAAACAGTGTTTCCTAAATATCTGCAAATTTTATTTCGCGGTCGTACAGTGGCCGATTCTGGTAAACCTTCTAGCAAAGGTTTATTTCTTTTATGGATTCATCTCATTCGAATCAGTTTTTTAATTTTAAATTAATTTTAATAGTTATATATTATAGATATATATTTCATTATAGTGAGTGTTATTCAAATTCGGATATTGTTACCATTTCTGCTATTTTATTTGCAGCGCAATCAAGTACAGAAAGTATTTCGGGCTCAGAAGATGTTGTAGAATTTACACGATTATTACAAAATTATCCGATAAAAAGAAGTAAAATTAATGAAGTTGCACGGCATTCACTCGATGATAAGCCTAACAGTATCGATACAAATTGTTTGCCTGAACTTGAAATCCAAGGAGCATCACCATCTGGGCAAGAATAAAAATCTGGATTTATTTAATGAATTTGCTATTTATTAACTAAATAAGTAGCTAATACTCATAATTCTGGTTATGCTCGTTCCACTGGCTATTCATAATGTTAACAAATTTTTCCAAAGTTTGGCTTGAAATGGATCATTGGAGTTAGAGCCACTCAGAGTTTTTAAAGATGGATTTAAACCTATCAAGGGTCTTGTTTCTCAATACGACATCCATTTGTTTTTAAAAATTTAATTTTAAAAGTTTTTCTTAATTTTTTTCTAATTTTTGGAGATTCAAGGTCACCAGTACAAAAATCGACTTATTTGGATAATAGAATTAAAATAGAAAATATTGAACATAATTCAAACGAGAATACATCACCAGTTCCTTTACCTGCGATCGAAATCCGGCGGCCATCAGCTCTTTCTCAGTTCGAATTTCATTATTTATTGAACTCACCTGAAATTACTGGTGCCGAATCGTTCGATTATCCTCCAATCATCATCAATGAAAATTGTTTTAAAAAATCTTTCGATGGTATGTATATCGCAAATCTACTTTCTATTTTTGCGTTTTTTTGTACATTATTAAAAATTTTGATTTTAGAGATTTCATTTGGTGGTTCATGTGCTTCATCATCATTTAGTCATCGATCATCGCGCTCTAGTGGTGCTTTTCGATTATCAACTTTTTCATTTGGAACAAGTTTCACATCTGAAAATTCAACGCCAATTCTATATACTATGAAAAAAGGGGCATCAACCATCGGTTCTCGATTAATGGTCTATCAAACACCATCACAAGGAGATAGTCTTCGTGTGCCATCGATTGACCGAGAAGTTTTTATTTTCGCTATTGAAATTTATATGAATATTTTATTACTTAATTATTTCGTTATTATTCATTTATTTAGCGGTGTAGCTTTTAATTACAAATTGTTATAAAATCACCGATTATAATCAGAGAGATCAAATAGCTTTCATATATTTTAGAGTCCTATTAATATAACTGGTGTAGCAGAGGTGACTCCAGATTTTGAATTAGTTCGTTGTTTGATTGCAAATTTATTAACTATTCACACTATATACGATAAAGCTATCGTCACTTCACTGAAAGAAAGTATAAACGTTTTTCAACAAATCATCAGTTCACCGCAGCATCCACTGGTCAAAAATTGGTAAATTATCTGAAATTCCAATGAGAACCGCATTAAGTATATGAAAACTTTTATTCTTTTGACGAAATCCTCAATTATTTGGGTATTTTATATTAATCAAATTTAGCTAATTTTTCAGAAATTTCTCTAAAGGAGATAAAAAGAATTTAATTTCAGGTGCACTGAAATTATTCAGATGATTACGAATCACGTGGTTAGTTTCTATCGAGATTTACAATTCAATAAATAAGTATTCGATTAGAAAATTATCATTATTTTTAGGAAAAAGTGCTTATTAATTTGAAAAGCAACAACATAATATAACACAAATTATTTTATTTATTATTTTGTTCTATTTAGAACCAAATTCATTGATTTGGTGATAATCCTTTATGATGTTTTTATTACTTGATAATAATATCAAGTAGATTCGGATTTAATTGGTGAATTTTCAGGAACAATCTGAAGATGAGAAGAAAGAATCTGATGAAGAAATTAATGAACAGTTTTTCGATGTTAGTTCATGTTAGTTTGACGCAGAATGCTATTTTAGTGATGGTACTTTAGCTGCTTACTGCCTAGGATCATTATTTTTGCGCTTTATCTGCAAGTCTCGACTCGATGTTATTTTAACGAATTTTTCAATTCCAATTTCTAATTTCTAATAATGGAGCAATTATTTAAAATAATTCATCAAATTTTAGGTTACGAGATTAAAATTTATTGGATTGAGGTTCATAAATTTTGAGAATTGAGCTCTGTTTATTTTTAGTTGCAAGAACAAATTATTAGCGGCTCTCTGCCATGTCCGAAGGAAGAAGCAGCATTTCTAGCAGGCATTCAATTATGTATCGAAGAAAATTGGCCAAACAATAGAAGAACTCAAGCTTTTCGTCGTCATCTACTTAGAGGACAATTTGGTACTTCTTTTTTTTAAAAAACGTAGAATATTTAAAAACGTAGAATAGTTTATTAGTGCAAAATGTATCGTATTTCTTATTTGCAAAATTAAAAAAATCATTTATCATCCAGTCATTTCATTCAACGAAAAGAATCAAAGTTTTTATATTTATAAAGATGTGATAAGAGATTTGGCGCAGAAAATTATGATAACTCCATGGGAAGCTGAACAAATGCTTTACTGTACTCCATCATTACTGCCAATCCAAGATTTTGCTACAAATAAGTTTCTTTTTTCTGTCATGCATCAATTTCTTTTGAAAGATTCTGATTTTTAAAGAAATTCTTTAAAATATTTCAGAAAATTCTACAACTTCATTATTATTTCCTTAGTGGATGCCATTTTTCTGGCAATTTTACTTTCCTAGTTTAATCATAATTTTTGCAATTAAGATTTTAAACCGTATAATTTAAAATGAATTTGTGAGAATTTCTCGTAGTCCCATTGCAGAAAAATGACAGTAGGTTCATGTCATCGTAATAAATCACCATCGTCAATTTTTCAATGTGTAACAAATCCAGAAACAATCATATCAATCGAACTTCAAGCTCAGTGTTTACCGCCAGATTTAAGAGGTGATCGAAGAACGCTAAAATTAATTAAGGTAAGCAATTTCAGAGCAATTTACCTATAAAAATATTCCACTTTTTTCGAACGTTTGTGGTAAGTAAGCGGTTGCCCACATTATTTCTAATTGGCCCTATCTTCGCTGGCCGTTAGCATGATTAAAAATTCTATCAGGGAATCACCAATACAAATTAATCATTAGTACCAGCTGGGTCTTTCAGCTACTGATTTGCTTCTATCACGATCAAGGGGTCAACCATGCCATCCTATTCATTTATGCATAAAATTCATTCATGCCAGATTTTATTAAAATAAAATAGATCATTTCCGATAGTTTTTGTTGAAATAAGTGGAAGATAAATTGAAAGATTCTAAAAGATAAAAATAAATAAAAAAAAAAATAATTGTCCAGAATTATTTCTAATTTTTGATTTTTTATCTGGTGGTTGGATAATGTGTTAAGCGCTTTTTCGTTCCAAGCAATTTCTGTCGGTCTAATTTATTCATGCAAAAATTTTAATCCATATAACATTATAATGTTCTCATACAATACAATAAATGTATGAATCTAGAACGGTCTTTTCAAGGCTTATTGAATTTTCAGACTTTTTGAAACAGTGATCTTATTTAAATTACCTTACTTAAAATTTTCATCAGATTTTATTTTATAATTCCAGGATAAGAAACGAAAACTTTTCCATAGCCAAGCATATGAAAGTGAAATTACGATGAAAAAGCTTTATATACAAGTTGGTTTTTTAGATTATTCATGTTAATTCAGATATGTGGAGATAAATTTGATTGAATGCATAATTTTTTTTAGATTGATTTGATATAATTCGCAGAGGGTAGGATATTTATAATCACTTTGTATATGTGTTGGGATAAATAAAGAGGAAATTTTTTTGGCGATAATCGCAATAAAACTGGGCTATCGCTCCAACCTATGTATTTATAACTGGTATTTAATGGATCTATTAAAATCGATCTATTTAATCTGGTCTATCTCAGCGAATTTACTCCCTGAGAATTCATGAAATTAGCTTTGTAGGTCTACAATAGTTTTGAAAATTTAATTTTCATATCTTACTTGAAACTTCTGAGTGAAATTTGCTTTCGATATTATTCGAAATTTAAAAAATCGATTCTTTCAATTTTTAATCTCATTGATGACTAAAAAATTTCAATCATATTGTATCATATATTATTTCAATCTTTTTCCCAATGAGCCGTTTAAGGATTTTTAGATATAAAGTAGATGGATTATTTTTTTGTGAACAAAGTGATTTTTTTCTGGATGAGATTATTTAACAAATTTTTAAAGAACATGATTGGATAATTTATTCCTTTTACCATGAAATGGAACTAGAAAATGCATTTTGAATTTCTTTTCGCAATAATTTTTTTGAGCTTAGATCGATAAAATATGCGACTATGAACAATTATTTTTCCAATCCCGAAAGCTATTTTTTATAATTCTGATTTCTGATAGTAGCTCATTCACGTGTATTAATCTCATTCGTATTATTCAATCGAATGATGTAAAATTAAAATTTATCAAGAAAATATCTTTTGAGTAACTTTTTAAGAAAAATTACTTTTCAAAGAATGGATGAATGGTTTTGTAGTAGTTAATGTCATTGGCGAATAAAATAAAACTTTCAAATTTCGCTAAATTTTCTCCAACTTTTGCAGTGCACTCAACATATTTTTTTCATTTTTTCAGGCAGTTAAAAAATTGTCCGCATTCAATTCAAAAATATTTCATGTTAAAGAACTTGTTCATGGACGAACACTGCGAAAAGTTGGTCTTTCTCGAATTATTTTTGTATTTATATTTTATATTGTCCATAAATGATATATATATATCTTGAAAAATATTGTAATAAATTTTTGTTCTCTAAATAAAATCAAAATCAAAAGATGATTAAATCTATTTAGCTTGTTAAATCAAATTTTTTAAAACTATTTTTTTATTTTTAAATATTTTTTGAAAAAATTTTAAAATGTCCGATTGAGAAATGTTGAAAAGTTTATTATTACATGATTAATGGTCCATGATTATTATTATGATTATATTCATTTTATATTATTTGTTGCACATTCTGTTCCGTCTTGGCTGTCTCCACTGGTTATTAGTGTGAGAAAATTTCATTAAGTAATCGTTTAAAGAAAATATAGGCCACCAATATCATCTCACTTTTAGCAACAGGAATATCGAACCTATGCTCGTTTTCAGACAAAACCACTCACCCATAAAATCTATCCTTGTCAAAAGACAGGAATATCGAACCTATGCTCGTTTTCAGACGAAACCACTCACCCATAAAATCTGGCTTTATCTAAATTGAAACTGCTATAATTCATATGCTGATTGATCGAAATCGCCCATTATTTCTCCAAATAGGCTTTAAAGTCATAAAATAACTTATTATAAAGCTTGCATGGAAAATCATTGTATTCAGCGAATTTTTTCATCACTTGAATGATCAGTCTTCTAAGCAAATATTTTTACTCTCATTTCAGCCCATATTTTGGAAACAAATACAAAATTTTTTGATATTTCCTGGAAAATTTTTCTTATTTTTACTATGGAGGCGTGATGACTGGTTTATCGCTGAGATTATCATCATAAAGTCGGGTTTCTAAGCCTTGCATCCGAAAAACCTTTAAACCATTTTAAAAATTGGGTAGCGCTGGCGACCCATCTTTGAAAAAAAATTTCTCTAGCAAAAAATTTTCATTCTCATTTTCATCGTACATCACAGCCCTCAAAGCGAGGTTAACTACAGTTGATGAGCATTATTTTCATATATTTGTACATCTAGTAAACATAGCTTGAAAAAAAACCCCAAAAATTTAATCTTTTACTGAATCATATAAATTTCGTTTAATAAAAAATTTTATAGAACCGAGAGGTATTTTTTCATTTATTTTCTTGGGATCTTTATTTCATTCATTTGAAATAATTCTAAATAATTCTATCCAGAAAAGAAAAATTGAAGTTGTAAGGTGTTCTCTTAATTTTATTTGTTGGTGTTTATTCATCGAAATTAGAGTGACAACTTGTTTATCGTTTAATTTATTTTGAGTCATTTTGATGCCTCATATTTCGAAAAGATTCCATTTGATTCACTCAATTTTAATAATTTTTAAAAATGATTAATTCTGAAATTCTGAGATAAAATTATTTTAAAAAAAAAACCAATTTTTATTAAAGGAAACTCATAAATTGGGTTTTTTGGATGATTTAAAACGAAAAAAATGATTTTAAATTTGTATCTTAAATTTTAGATTTCTTTTCTTCAATAATCTGAATAGAAATTTTCATCGCACTAAAATCATTATAAAATTCTTTATCTTCGAAAATTTTTGTTATCAGCTGTTCAGTCTATTTATTTACAGAGATACACTTACCTCTAAAAGTTCTGTTAAATTACATTTCAGAAATTTACATTGTATGCTTCCTTGTAGAGGTCATCGAAAGGTGAAATGCGATTGAGTGAGTGACAATATTTTTGTTTCAGTTTCTAAATTTATTTGATTTCTTATCTGTGGATAAAGTCTTTTTTAGTTATACTTTATTGATCGTTTCTTTATAATTGAATTGTAACTCATATTAATTAAAGGCTTATCTTGTTAAATTTTAGAATTTTTCGTTATATTAAATGGAAATGGAAAGAAGATTAATGGAAATATAATAATTAATAAATTCTGATTGTAATAATTTTGTTTTATTTTATTAACTTCCTATCCGCTTAACTATCCTAAATTATTTGACAATTTAAATAATTAAAAAATTTTGAAAATTTTGACTAAATTTCTGATTTTTTAAAATTTTTGTTCCAATTTATCCTCATCTATACTTCTACATTTAAGTGATTCTGTGCTAATGGAATCATATATGCGTATGATGAAGGATTATTTGATAGTTGGTAGACTGGATGCCTCATAAATGCTCAACGCTCTTTTATGAAATATTCAAAATTATTTCCATTTCCATCAATTTAAATTATTGAGAAAAATATTTATAGGATTTATAGAAATTATTAAATTTGAATTAATTATTAAATTTTGATTAAAATTTTGATTAAATTTAATTAAAATTTTGATTAATTAAAATTTGATTAAATTTTGTTTGGCATTTATAACTAATTTCGAGATTATTATCCAGAAATTTTGATTTTAGAAAATTTGGTCCTTAAATTTTTTGGAGTTTTTTTAAAAAGAAGTTATCGCATAACTGCGTATAATTGTTATATAGTATTTGTTTTTATAATTATAATATTTTTATTTCTTAAATTCTATACATTCGTTTTAATTAATTCCACTTTTAAACAAACCATTTATTTAGTGAATGAAACCTAGATTAATTTTTAATTTAAGAAAATATTAATATTTTCTTAAATTTCAGACAACACGATTACTTTGTATCAGTAATACGGCATTAACTTTACTTGATAGTACAACGAAATTGGTGCTGAAAAAGCAACATGCATTCACATTACAGCAATGGCGAATTGGTGGTGGTACATCACGACATCAAATATTTCTGGAATTTCGTGGCACTAAATGGCAACTTCTTGGTTGGTTTTTTTTCTTTAATTTTCGTTAATGAAAGGTTTATTTTATTTGTTTATTTAATCCTTAGAAACTCATCTTTTCTTTTCTCTTCAGTGGTCTATTTATTTATTTATTTGATTCAATTTTCGCAGCTCCGAATTATAATCTCCTGAAATCAATTTCAATTTCTTTGTGGGAAATTATGCAAACAAGTACAAGTACCTCGGTGCAAAGATGCCTGAGCAGTATGAATATTAAGCGAGAAAGGCGTTCTGTCAAATCACAAACTGGTAAGCCGCTTTCTATGATGCTTTTGCGATCTAAATTAACCAAAAAGAATTTTTGCAATCGGATTCTAATGTTTACTTTATCTCTTTAATTTTTGACTGAATGAAATCATATGAAAGGGTATTAATCTATCTTATATGTGTATATGCATAGGACTGAAGTTCAAATTCATGGAAACTAACCTTTTCTTTTAAATGGAACTCCGTAGTAGTCGCAGATAAATCATTTGAATGAATTATTTGTAAGGATAATCATTATGGTGTATCGGTGGCTCAGTGGCAAGATAATTAACATCGGAAATGGGGGATTGGGTACTGATTCGACTTGCGCACAATGCTTCATAGGGCTGCAGGCCTAATGGAGAAAGCAAAGGAGAATAGAATTGCTCAGTGATTTATTGCTCAATTGAAAGCTCTGATGATGGGGTTCTGCTCCCAGCAGAAGTAAAAACTATCCTTCAAAAATCCGAGTGACGGTAGCAACTCAAATATACTCCTGTCGCCAGGACTCTTTGGCATAACTGACTATTGACTAGCCTGCGAAGCAAGTCTAACAGCAGTAGTGAGTGTTCAAAAAAGGATAATCAATATTCTAAGATATAGCATTTCAGATACAAGTTTACTAGTCCGGTTAAGAACTTTAATACTTGTTTTTTTTTCGCAATTTTTAATGCCATTTAATAATTGTAATTAACAGAATCTCTTAGTTTCTCGATTAGTTTGTTTATTTTTATTTCTTTATGGCTCCATAATTTTATTTTCATCTTATGATTTCCATCAAGTTTTGCATGGCAAACAGTTTTTATGAAAATCGAAAATCGATGACTTCAGTTTAATAAGAGTTTTCTAAGAGAATAATTTGCTTATTAAAATTCCTTTCAAAAAAACGAGATAAATTAAATTTATTTAACTTTTAATCTTGGAAGATTTTTTCATAATTCGAAAAGGAAGAAAAATTTTAGAGCATTCCACTTCCAGAAATTTTTTTTGAATGAATTTTTTTGATTCTCGATTAAAATTATCCATTTATTAGAAGTAATGAAATTAACAAAATGCCTTTTGTGCCTACAGTTCAAAATTTGCTTTTAACCCATTGCTAAAATTAGCAACCTGGAAGTAAAGATTCGCTTAAGCGATATTAATGACACTACCGAGAAAGTCGAAGTAATAGATGGATTCATAGCTTTTACAGCCGATAGCTATTCAAATATTTATTATTGAAACTTTTATAATTCAAAATCGATCAAAATCGATCAAAATTTCTATTTGATATCAACATTTGTCGAGGTAGTTTAAAAAGTCTCTGATAAATATATATATATATATATATATATTTATATTATTCTATCTATTTAGATGGTTTCAAGATTGGCTACTTTCTTTCGGAAAAATGATTATAGGAAGTCACTGTTGTTATAAAATTACAAAAGCTAATTTTTTTTCCAAAATTTCCGCCAGCTTAATCTAGAAAAAATATTTTCACAGATATCATGGGAATTGATTTCTGTACTTAGCATATATAATAGTTAATATATCTCGTTGTTACCAAAATTTCTAAAAACTTATCTCAATTTCTTTAATGAATATTCAAAATGTTGGAAAGTGGTTGTACCTTTTTGCTGTTGAAAAAACTAATTTAAAGCAGCCTTCGAATGAATAGGCTTTCGATCTTTCCTTTATTCATTAATTAAATCTTGACTTCATTCATATGACTATTTTATTAATCATGAACTTAATTAATCATAAATTTTACATATAAAAATTCGACGTTTAATAAGCAAAAAAATTATACCTGAATAGAGGAAATAGTCAATGTCAAGGGAATCTTATAACTGGATTCCAGTCGAAAAAATTTGAAATCTGATGTGGGAAAACTGGGCGTTCTTATAAATTCAAGTAAAATTCTCAAAGGAATTTGATAAAGAGAGGCGCGTCCTATAGCCCTTTTTGCGAAACATTTTTATTGAATATGGTTAGAAAAGCAGAGAATGGAGTTCGACTAATTTGCGATGAACAATTCAAAAATGTCGAGCGTTGTTAATCGGTTAATCAGTAGCCTTTGTCATACAACTCCTCCTAAACCACCTCCGTCACCGCAGTCATTACTTGTTTGGGTATGTCATCTCGGTCAGTTCTTTGTTTTACACTTAAAAAAAATTTTTTTTATTTGACACTTTTTAAATGTGCATACTCTTCTATATATCTTTACAGAAAGCCAGTTTTTTCTCTTACGTAATATTAATTTAGCTTAGCTTCAAATTCTAAAATTATCTTCCATACATCTTACAAAAGTTTTTTTTCTAATATTTCTCAATATTTATTTAAAATTATGTTGAAAAAAATTTCAGTGAGCCACTTTTTTCGTTATAAGAGATTTCTAAAATGTTCTAGAATGTGAAAAATTATTGCGATAGAGGAATCCCATAAAAAAAGATAAATGGTGTGAATATAGAGGGAAGCATAAGGAATCAGATTTATTAACAAAAGGAAATTTCAAATTTACCAAAAAAGAGACAATGGCCGTATTGGCGTTATATTGATAAAATGATTTTCCTGCAAAGGTATACTTTCTAGAAAGTAACCGAATTTCTATGCGAGAAGTTAAGCGTGGGAATGGCTCCTTTAGAGGTGCAAAATATTTTAAAAATATTAATTACATGATCATATAATTTTCTTTAAATTATTTTAACTCCATTTTTCAGTAGCGAAAATTCCAAATATAGATTTTGCTGAAATTTTGCAGGAAATTTATAAAAAATCATCTTTTTCAAATTCCAACGTTTCCAACATTTACAATTTCAGGAAGGATTTATTTTATACGGAAAATGTAGATCATATTATAGATCATAAATTAAGTAAGTAATTCATCAATTAATTATTATACGTTAACATAATTAAAAGCATTTCTCAAAATATTACAACAAATAATAAATAATGAAACTTACAAAGTACCACAAAGTACCACTGTTATTCCTTTCAACATCTTTCAACATCTTGATTCCTTTTTTTCTTTCCTTTTCAACATCATTATATTCCTTTTATAATCCTTTTTTCATTATATTCCTTTCAACATCTTGATTATAGTATGGTTTAATACTTCATTGTTCATAGTTTATTTTTATAGTCGACAATTTTTCCTTTTCTTTTCGAAATTCACAAGAGTATTTAAAACGTTTTAAATTTCATTGGCAAATTTTTAAAGAATTTTTTTAATGTTTTACGTTTTAATTTTTTTCTAATTTAAGATTTAAAAAATGCAGAAAATAGGCAAATGAATGATGATAATTAGTGCCTCGAGAATTTTTTATATATATAATTAATTAATTATATTAATTATATAATTATATTATATATATATATATATATATATTAAATATATAATTATATATATAATTTTTTATATAATTTTTTATTCTTTTTCCACAATTTTCAACCATTGTTTGTGTTTTTTTATATTGACGAGAAATAAAAAAATTTTTATTTTAAAAGTTCGAAAATTAATTTTTTATATTTATTTTCCACAATTTTAGCTTGACTTCGCTTTTTTAACCTAAGAAAACACTTTTTTTTGCATATTTCGATTTTGTTCGATTTTGCAGTTTTTGCTCAAATTTATACTGAATTGATTATTTCTGTTCAGCTATGTGCATCCACACTGTTCTAAGCATCTCAAAGATCATATCAAATATCCCATATTTTAATCCAGAAATCTAATTTTCTAATGATCCATGATCCATATAATCTTGATGTAAATTTTTTAAAAAACTAATTCTTTAAAAACCTTCGGTGACTTTTCTTAAAACGCTTGGTGCATCAGTGGCTCAATGACAAGGTAATTGCCATCGAAAATCGGGGCTTGGATTCGAATCTGCTGATGCACCACTCTTTAAGTCGAGCTGGAGAAAAACAAAGGAGAATAGAGTGGCTCATTGGGTTGTTGCTGAACACGGATGCTTCTACTTTCGGTAGGAGTAAACTTGTTAAAAAATCCGGATTATGCTGGCGACTCACCTAGTCCTATCGTAAAGAAATTCCTTGGCAAATTTCTGGCGAAGCGAGACTAAGTAATGGTGAGCGCTCTTTTAGAATGGTTAAATTAACTTTTTGTAGAAGAATGGTTATAATTTAGATTATCAGTTTTGTTTTGCTGTTGTCACGAACACGAAAAAACATACTGGTGAAAAATCCGATCAGCAGTAGTGGCAGTCCATTTTTATCTCATTTGATTTGATAGCAAATGTGGTAGCAATCCAGTCTACCTATTAGCTAAATTAATATTTTAAAAATACAGTTATATTTTCCAATACAGTTATGTTTTCATCCATTATATCGTGGAAATACCGACTGCGTAATAGCTTTACATCCATATGTCTAAGTTTTATGATCAATTTTATAAAGGCTTTTCCACTTTTATTGCAGAAACATTTAAAAATTTATCGAAATTTTTTATAGCATCGTCACGATCATCAAATTCTTCAGCAAATTCATGCGCTCAAGGATTAATGTTTAATGATGAACCAATTACTCTTTTTCGACTTGAACTCGAGCGACTTCAATACATTATTCATTTTCCGGAAGAAGTTGCTTTTCAGGTTGAAATATTTTAAATATTTAATTAAATTGAAGGGCGGCATGTTTTTGTCCCAAAAAAAGTAATTTTAGTTCTTCCTTCTTTGAATATCCAGTAAAATTCAATAATTTTCTTCGATAAATGGAAATATGATATACGTAAGTAAAGGCGAAGAAAATGAATGTATCGACGACGACTGTTTAAATTTTTATTCGATCATCTGTAAAATATCGAATTGATAGTTGATAGTGGCTAACATTCACCATTTCTGGTTAGGCTTTTCTGGTTGTTAGCATTATTAGAAATTTTTGTTAAGGAATCATTTAAGGAATCATTCAATAAATATACAAGTGCATTGCATTATCTTTCAGAAAATAAGTGGTTATTGTTCCCTATTTCAACTTAGATTAGCCATGCTGGTTGTTATTCGGAAATTTTTGCCAGGGACTCACTTAGCGATAAAAATAAATATAGGTCGCTACCACCACCTAGATTTTTTAATAACTGTTTACTGTCGAAAGAAGAATGCAAAATTATGATAGTAAATTGAATTTTTTCTTTCATTTTTTTGTTTATAATTTTTGTCATCATTTTAAACAGTTTTCTGCCAGAAAAGAAATTTAATTGCATCAAATTTAACGAGATTCATGAGAAGCAAAAAATTTTGGAAAAAATTGCTAACACAATTTGTACTGAAAATATGTCTTTAAATTAGTATGATTTTGAAAGAGAAAAAAACAAATTCGAATTATCAAATTTAGCTTTCGATAATTGAATATCAGTTATTTTATTCGATACAACCAATGGATTATGTGCGATACGTTAGTTGTGATCTTACATCAGTACCGGTTATCGATAATCCAAGTCCGTTAAAAAATCTCGTTAAACGGTTATCTGAGGTTCATCTATCCATTTTTCTCCTTTTAATTTGAATTCATACCAGAAATTCTTAAGTTAAATTGAAAAAATGACGAAATGAATATTTTGACATCTTTACCGATAAAGTGAAAGAATTTATATCCACGATGTTCGATGCTTTTATTGTTGTAGCCAGTAATTGTTTTATATAATTATCCTTGAGTTCACCAGTTATTATAATCACATCTTAATAGCAAGATTTCTTAAGGTTAGCTCATGGATAACTCATATCATCATAAGTATGCCGACACATGATGATCGTAAAATGGCATTATCCTCAATTATGCGGATGATCCATACTTGTTGGAACATTGGTGATTTTTCGACTTAAATTTGAATGATAAAATTTTCTGAAATTTTTAATAAAGATGCATTAATTGGAATAAATTGTTTAAAAACAAACGTGAGGGATTGAGCAAAACCTCTGTTTTTTATTTTTGATGCTGTTTCTTTTGATTTTAATTTAAAGATGAGTATTAAATTCCTAGAGGAGTTTACTATAAAAGAAATTAAAACGTGAAAGTAATTCGAGCGTCGACTGCCTTTATTAATTATTAAATTGCTTTCATTGCTTTCTTTCTATTTAATTCGATAGATGACCTAATTTATCAATTATTTTATTTTTTTCATAGGCAATTTCAATGGTACTATTGAAATACTGATGGGGCTTAAAAATGAAAAACTTCGACCATTTTGGCTTTCTGTTCAACATGAAGATAAACAAAAATTTGAGCAAGTTAGTCGCTTCATTCGAATTATTTTCTGTAAAATGCTAAATAAATGCTCACATTTACCAGAATCTACCCATACAAACATTTCTTTAAAAAATTGGGATCCATTTAGCAAATCTTTATTATTCCTTAATTTTCCTAGAGAAATTGATGAATTTTTCGCTATCAATTTCATAATCGATTTTATTCATTTTTTTGCAAACAGTATTAGATTTATACTTTGCTGACAATGGCCTTATTTTCCGAGCTTAGTAATTTTTTATCGCAGCTAATAATTAGTGCATAATATCTAATACAAAACAATATTATTATAATTCAGTTGTGCGAAATTCTATTACCAAGTAATCAACCGACGCTATCGAAAACTTATTTGGAAGCAATTCAACGTGCCTTACGTATGCCACAATGTCGGCTGATTCCATTTTTCGGAATTTTCCTTCGAGATCTTTATGCTATTGTTAATGATGTACCAAATGTGGTTGTGATTGGTCATCAAGATGAAGATCAGAAATTAGAAGTTTGTCTTATAGAGCTGTGAAACTAATCAAGTTAAATTTCGAGCATCGTCGGTTCATTTCTATTAGAGAAAACCTGACATTAAAAGTGAATTTTTGTTGCTGGGATTCGATATTAAGACTGTTTGCCACTATAGCCAGAGAAACCGGTTATATAAACCTTTGAGACTATTTTAAAAAAAGCATCCTGAATTTAATAGAGGAAATTTAATACATTTCATTCTTAATCAAATGATACGTTATAAATGATACGTTATAAGAATATTCATGTGGTAATGAAATTTTGAGCTTTATTTAATTATTTATTAAATAGAGTATTTCTTAATAGTACATCATTATTTCAAAAAAATCAAAAATCCACTTGAGTCAAGTTATTCTTGAATTTAGTTCACTTATGATTCAAATGGAGAGGATCATTTTTCATCGAAAATTGGCGTTGGTGGCCTGCTCAATGTCGACAAAATTAATCTTATTGCTGTTGTGCTTGATAATCTTGAACTATTTCATCGCCATAATCAAATTCTTTCAAAATATATCGATGAGCAAAATTGTTCGCCAAATGCATCAAAAGACCAGAAAGAAATTAAAGTTAGTAATTTAGGATAATTAGATTCTGAAATTTGGAATCTGATATTCTCTTTTTTGCCGCTATCGAATATTATAGGGAATATGTTTATATTATTCATGTACTAATTAGCCATTATTCTTATTACTTAAAGGAAAAATATTTCGAATGATAATAAAATACAGTGAGTTATTCCAGGGTTACGAACCAGTTCAGCCGATATTCGATGCAACTCGAGGAGTAACTCTTATTCCTTTGACTACAATGAATTTTGATCTGGATACTATCCAAAGATTGCACCATGGAACTACTGTTATTCGTTACGATCCTGATTCAGGTCGCAGTGTAATTTGCCTGCTAAGACTGGATTCCAGTTGCAGTTTTATATCATGGTATAAAGTTGGATACATAAGTAACAATAAAGAAGGAAAAGAGAAGGTCTCATATCATTAAATTTTTTTCCTAAAAAAAATAAGTTTCGTTTATAAATTGACTTTATTATTTTGTTATACAAATTCCTGCTGAATGAATATAAGAAAAGTTCGATAAAGTTAATGCACTTGATAATTGCTGAACGCTCATAGAAGTATTATTTAAAATTTTTAAAATTCAGGAAGCGCTTGCAAATGCGAAAACGACAATATCTACGGTTCCCAAGACACAAAATACCGAAAATATACATTCATCGACGGCTGCTGTTGCATCACTAGGATTAGTCTCTTTGGGGTTGGATGAAGGCTTTCTTAATCTATCTTATGTCCACTCTTTGGAAACTGTCGATTCTTATGATCTCGATATTGAAGTAACGTTATTAAATGAAAAATTACATACAACTACATTTTGATAATTCATTTCTGTTTATTTTGGATATTTTTTTTATGCTGATGTATTTAATTATATCAAAATATTGATTAAGTCCACTAGATACCTATAAAAAGTAAATGGATACAGAAGGAAAATAAATTGTTTGGCATTTTTCAGCAATTAAGGAATATATAATTTGTGGCTGGGTTATTCGCATCAAATCCTTTTTTCCTTGTCAAGGATCTAAAATATTTTAACTATGAATTTTAAAGGCAATCTATCGTCGACACAGCAGTGAAGAAATGACGGTTCCTGTGCGGTGCTGGAATATTAGTTTCGGATCTCTTATATCTGATATTGATTTTATATATTTTTTGGCTCCACAACAAATTGCGAATCATTGGATAAAAGGACTGACAGATGTACAGTTGAATTTTATATAAATTTATTTAGATGGGATTTATGCTAAAAAATCTTTTAGACAAATCCAGCAAAATATAGGAATGATGATGAATTTAAATTTAGGTTATGTATAAAAAAGTTTAAAATTTCTTTTAGTATCAGGCCAATGACGAAGGGTTTTGTTTGCAATTTATTTAATCCTGTATTTTTATTGTGAAAAGTTGTTCATTTATTCAAATCCTTTTATATTAGATTGTGAAACAATTACAAAAGGAACATAAGAGACCTGACAGAAGAGTTTTATGGTTGAAAAAACTCTATCTACAGTTATGTAATCGCTGTAAATATGGTAAAAAAACCAATGAAGACATCAATAGATTCTGTCCTCGTCCAATTGATGCTTTACAAGCGTTCGGAGGCCGAGTTGAACGATGGAAAGGTTTTCCATTATTAATTTACTTAAAATCTGTCGGCAACTGGCGATAAATATTTGTTGGCTCCAAATAATCATCTAGTATTTCGGTATTAATAAAAACTTAAGGTGGAATTTTTTTCCTCATGCGAGGTTTACTTTATTTTAATATGTTAAAACATGAAAAAATTTTTTATTTTTTTATCGCCCTTTGGGTGGTTATTGTCAACCTCGGATCCTCTACGAGAGATTTGGGATTCTGCGCAATATCTTAGCTATTTCTAATAGTGCGCGTGCGCTCTTCTAGACAGAGGTGTTGTTCCTGGAATATGCTGAGGCCACTTTTTAGTTTAGTTTCAAGTGCTGCAATTATTATTGGGATTCCTTTGGTCTTCACTTCTGCATCTTCCTCTTTCCAGCTCTTGGTATTTATCTAAGTTCTCATATTCCTTCTTCCTGACGTGTCACTTGGTATTGCTATATCTATCACCAGTGCTAATTTCTGATTCCGGTCTATTACCACGATTTTTGGTTGACTGGCCAGTATTTGTCTGTTTGAATGGAGAAGTGCTACAAAATCTTCGTCTTACTATTCTCTAACGAAATAATTGTTATAAATAATTATTTTAATTTAAATCATTTATAAATAATTACTACTTGATTAATTATTGATTTTAATGTTAATTTAATGTAATGTCAATCTACAATTATTTTCTGATTAATGAGGAATCTCTCATGATATGATTATGAGGAATCTCCCATTTAATTTTGGCAGTGTCTATACCATATATCGATATTCCTGTAGATGATACCAGCTACTTTGTTATGCCTCTCAATATTGTTCCTGCCACTGTGTTCTGGACTGTTTCTGGAGTGTTTTTTGCACAATTTGCATTTATAGTTCTATCTACTATGGTAGATCCTTATTTCGATGGATATACTCTTATTGATGTGGTGCTATATAATCAGCGCCTCAATATTGCCTTTTAGTCTGATTTTCTCTATTTGTAGGATTTCCCAATGTCAGCTACCTCAGTTATCTGCCAATGGTGCAATCTATGGACGGTCTTGCTTGTCAATGGTATTTCCTCTATTTGATCGTTTTCCAATGTCTGGATATGTTTTAGATAGTCCTTAGTTCATTCTTTGGTGTCATTTTGCTGATGTATTTCTAAATGCTTCGAGTTTCGTTCAAGACAGTGGCTTTCACACCTACCTTTTTTCCAGCGAGTGCATAGCCTTTGGATGGAGGGTATTATGAGGATTTCCCTGGTCCTTACGCCAGCAATCTCCATGTCTTCTTTTGTCCATCTTACTGCCAGCTGCATACCTGATGACTGGCAAGACGTATATCTGTGGCACTATGGCATAGATTTTGTTCATTGAGCAGGCTCTTCAAGATTTGTCTTATCCTTTAATAATCTTAGATAGATCTCCTTCCTTGCCTGCTCATCGTGGTTGCCATACCGTGGGATGCCAAGGTACTTATAGCTAGCCTGTATGTCCAGTATATGTCCTGATGACAGGTCTACCCCATTAGTCATTACTATTTTTCCTCTCTTTACTACTTATGCAAGCTGTTTCGAGTTGATTCCAAGCGTCGTTTTCCATAGTCCCATTGAGTTCTCAAGACTTTATATAGAGACAGATCCATGTGTGGGACATTGAGTCATTGGTTTTCCTACAGTTAATCCAAGTTGTATACAGAGTCTAGTGGGATTTTGAGTCTAGAGACTGCTTTATCTATGAGCAGCTAGTGCTTAGAGCCTCTGGTGTTATTCCCAGTGCCTTTTTGAATTTTATTGGTTCATATGGTCATGATGGCTATGATGTCTGACAGGATTTTCCACATCATTAGATGGTGATATTTTCTTTTGAAGGTCTTTTATGATCAATGTTGTCCTCCCTTTTGTTAAACCAGTCGAGGTGAGAGCTTGCCACAAGTAGCATCTGTATCGTTCGGCAGAAATATATTATATATATATATATATATGTGAAAAAATAGATCTATATAGTCATTATACATATATATATATATATATATGTATATGGGATAGAATGGCTCAGTGGGTTGTTGCTCAATTGGGAGCGCCGATGTTGAAGTTCTAAACCGCGCTGTAGTAAACTTGTGTAAAAATGCGGGTAATGCTGGCGACTCATTTGTATTTCTATCACCAAGGCACTCCCTGGCATATTGCCCAATTGCAACAAGCCATTGGAGCCAGTTTAACTAGAAATGGTGAGGGACTGTTTAAAAAAATATATATTTATGAATGAAGGCAGTCCCAGTGGTAATAGGAATACTGACGGATTCTTAGGCTAGAAAAGTGGATGTAATATCTTCCAGGAAGATATCATAGACGCTCTTGTCCACAAGTGCGCGTACTTCTAAGAGCAGTCACAAAATAGCTAGGAACATATAGCGCAAAATCTCAAGCTTCAGAATGGAGAACCAAAGATTGAGGATGACCATACCAGAGAATGAGAAAAGGATTTTTTAAAATTTTGCTATTTATTTTATATATACATTCATATATCAGGTTTAAATCAAGCAATAACTTCAAGCTCAAAACAAACAAATTTATCACCAGGAGATTCAAGTGGTGGTAGGAGTAGATTGAAAAAAATGACTATAGCTGTATCTAAAAGAGTACGTGGAACTAGTCACAACACTAGTCGCTCACAAAGTCCTCGACCTTTCTCACTATTCTCACGAACAACAAAGGTAACTAAGGCAGCTCAATTTCATAAAAAATTAACAAATTTCAAAATTCAAATTTCAAAATTCAAATTTCAAATTTTTTTAAACAATATTGACAAGCTTTAAGCAATTCCTCTAGATGCGTCATCCATCATTAACAAGTCACCTATCTTGTGAAAGCGCTGGTTCATCTAAACAAGGGACTGGAGCATTCTCATTAAAACCATATGGAGAACGAACGACTTTAAGTGAAGATTTCGATTCAATGTTTACTCGATCTCGTACACCTACATCAAGTTCATATAGTGGCCCATCAATTTGTGGTAAATCTATGAAATCTTGGAGGTAATTTTATTTTTCAACATAAAAATTATTATAAAAGTGCATAAAGAGTTACAAAATTAAGCAGTCAAAAATTGGTCATTCTAAATGTTTTTATTAATATTATTCATTTTGCTGTATCCATTTTAAGAACGAAAAATTTTCTGCGCGCTTCCGATTTCATTAATTTAAAGGTCAAAAGGTGAAGAAATATCGAACTCCGGTTCAACTAGTAGTAATAGTCAGATTCCACCAACGATTTGTTCTGGTAAGGAAATTCAAGAGAAACCACTAACTCTTCTGGAATTTGCAGAATTGTACAGGCTTTTTAGTACGAGAATGAGGAAGGACTTGAAGTAAGCCATTTGCAGCGAATATTAATCATTACTAGTTGTTTTCATAGATGCAAAATTTTTATTCCCCATTCTTCAACTGCATGTTTCTTTGCTTTTTCAGTTTTTGCCCAGTTTTCATCATAACAAAAATTTCAAATGTAATATAATTTGTACCAAATAATTTGCTTATGATTCTAAAAATTCAATGTAGGGATGTGTTTAATGAATGTGTTAATATGTTTTCAAACACTGATGAAGCCGTAAAATATAATTTTGGCGATGAACATTCTTCTCGTAATTTGGAAATAAGTAATCGGTTAAATGATTTGGAACTATTACCGAACGGTAATTAATAAATTTTTTCTTTATTCCTTTTTTCTTTATTATCACATCTTGAATCTAATTGATATGGGAAATACTGTCGGCAAATTTTGCTATTATAAATGAACAAGGACTAACTTTATTAATACTTCCCAAACTTTGCGGAAACTATAAATTAACTGGCAGTTATCTTATCATTTCTGTTTATGCACTAATTATTTCCCATAGAATCAGACGTTTTCACTATCAGAGATAGAGGAGCAAAGGTTAAACTATGATGGTTGATAATCTAAGCGATAAACTATAATAGCTATTCTCTCTTAAAAATGCGAACGGATAAAAATTGCATAATTCTTGGCTAAGTAGGCTGTAATCAGTCAAATAAATTATTTTTCGAAATTACTCACTGCGCTGAATTCATTCACTCATGATCCGAATTATAATTACTGTTGAACCTTAAGTTTCTTCAAGAAATCCTTATACAAGATATAAGGAAAGGAAGTAGTAATTCCAAAATATTTTAAAGAAATAAGAGAGCAAGAAAGGAAAACTTAATTTTAACCTTAATTTTAATTAATCTTTTGGGTCAATTTTATATGAATTTACTTTGAAAATGAAATATTATTGGATTCAACTAAAATACGAAGAAATGTATGTATCTCATAAATAATGAATAATTTGATATAATTTAATTTAATTTATTTAATTTAAGATATTCTAACTCGAAATAATTCATCGCAAAAATATCAAATTAGCGAGAAACAACAGAAAATATATAATGCATTAGCTATTGCTAGCATTAACAGGTGATTTTTCTTTTATTTATATTTTTAAGTGCTTGTAAATATTCATAATTTTACAAACATGCAAAAATAAAAAAATAAATGTTAATCAGTGCGCTAATTGCTTTAATCGATACCCCGACAAAAATAAGGTCGCTGCCACAAACTAAGAAATCTTAGCCGATGCTGTGGAAAATTTTTGGTATCATACAAAAGTTTAATACTCCAGAAAATTTTCTCAGACTAAGGCTTTCAAGATATACAATTACTCTGCTAATACTCTTTTGCGATGATTCGTTGTTAATGACATCTCGAACTCTCCAGACTTCCTTAAGCGTAGCCCTTTAACATCTCCATTATGATCGCTTTCTCTAAGCTCTCAGTTACAAATTATAAAATCGCAAAAGGTATGGTGGCAGTGGTTGAAAATTTAAAGAAATTATAGGGAACAGGAATAAGAAAAAGGACTGCGACAGAATAATTGTGGTTTTTAAAGAAGCGTTAATGGATATTAATTTAAAGAATATAACGAATTTTGAAAAGAATGTACCCTGAAAACTCTGCAAATCCATAGGATTCAATATGATTAATAAAAGTTTTATATACATTCATAAATATACAAATGTTGCAGTACTGCTGTGATGGATACTTCGCGTAGTGCCTTTCTAACTCCATCAATGATAAAGGAATTTTTGGCTGTTCATCAAATGGAATTTATCGATAAAGACTATGCTATAAAAATTATTCAGGTTCGTTTATTTTGTTATTACTATATTCAGAAGAAGTAAAAAATATTTTTGCTCTACTTTTGCTCTCGATAGAAATTTTCAAAAATTCTCTCATTATGCAACAATAAATAATAATAATACATTTTGTGATGACCACATTGAACGGTGCGTTGTAACTGATCAAATTGTAAGTTTTGAAAATAAAGGCATTATAGGAGCACGAACCTGACTCGACTTTCCGTGGCAAGTACCAGTTATCTTTTGAAGGATTCGTCCGTTATTTAAATGACCCAGTGAATTTCGCATTCGTGCCAGAGGAAATAAAACCGGACAACAGTTCTCTTCATTATCCTCTCAGTTATTATTATATTTGTTCAAGCCATAATACGTATTTAACAGGACATCAGTTAAAGGGCGAGTCTTCAGCTGAAATGTATCGTCAGGTATATATATATATATATATATTTCCAAAATATGTTACCTTTCCCTTCTTTTTTTGTCAGTTAATCCTGTTACTACTTATAAAATTATAAAAAAATATTTTGTAAGGAGGACAAACATTCTAGGTATTATTGACCGGTTGTCGATGTGTGGAACTTGATTGCTGGGATGGTGATGACGGATTGCCACAAATATTTCATGGACACACATTCACTTCAAAAATCAGTTTCCGTCAGGTGATCGAAGTCATAAAAAAAAGCGCATTTGTTGCAAGTAGCATGCCCGTTATCCTTTCAATTGAAAATCATTGCTCACTGCAGCAACAAGCCAGAATGGCCCAAATGTTTAAGGTAAAAAAATTGTTTATGATTTAGTTAGTTGCTTGCTTGCTTTTTAAACAAATTGCTATAATTTTTCATTTTTCAGAATCATCTTGGTGAGAAATTGGTAACGAATTTCCTTTTTGAAGTTGACTATAGCGATCGACCTCGATTACCATCACCTTGGCAGTTACAAAACAGGATTCTTATTAAAAACAAGAAGATGGTTTCAGAACCGAGCTTTGGGCTGTCACTTGACAAGAATATTTTTCATGATAATGAACATTATTTAAAGTATTGATTAAGTATTATCATAAGTATTATTAAGTATTATATTATTATTATCATGAAGCGTAATACGATGAAATATTTTCTCTGGCTGACAGAGAATTATTTTCCAAAGTTTTCCCCAATTAAACGATAAATTTTTTATCTTTTGCGAGGTGGAATGATAAAATTATTAAAAGTTTAACAAATAATTTGAAGATCATTTCAAATAAGGAATGTATTATAGGAATGCATAATAATGTATTATTTGAATCAATTTTAGTGATGAGGGCGAAGATGATGATCTGGATGAGTTTCTAGATGAAGATGGTCCAGATGATATTGACTGTGATGGTAAATTATTTCCTTATTTCAAACTTTTCTTGTCTTATAAAGTTATATTAAGCTTATCATAATTGAATTAGTAGGACCTCTCACTTTTCATTAACATACCAGATTCGATACTATTTATTTCTTTGCATGTCTTTTCTGCATTAAGAAATCTTAATCTTACCTTTATTATATTGTAACAAATGATGAAAAGGGCAAGAGAGAGGCTGTCTTGGTTTCAAAGAAAATATTTTCAACCTTAGTCCAACTTTTAGAAAAATGTGATACTGACAGTGTCAAGCTGAATGATCGCTCGTTAAAAACAACGTTAAGTTTTCGAGATATTATTTTCGAAAGCAGCGATATACAGAAAAATAATCCCACTCAAGCGGTGAGTCCAATTCAGCAGATTTTAAATATTTAATTTTTAAATATTTAATTATTAAAGGAACAGATGGCGACAGTAATTTCCTAATTTATGAATTATGAATTTATTTCCTATATATTTATAGCTATGAAGCGATTTATATGAAATGAAGTGAAATGAAAATTTAAACATGCCATTAGAAAAAATTTATTTTGTGTACTTTTTAGTCAGTTACTATGCCATATGGCTCGAAAAATGACGATGATTCAACTCCTGATCGAGCTAGTGGAGCAACTGCAAAACTCGTTGCAAGAAAGCAAGTAGCTGGGCCACTGGTCGCCCCTGAATTGTCTGATCTTGTCAACTATTTGCAATCCATTAAATTTAAGGTCTGAAAAATATTTTGCATATTCTATCTTCTCGGGCCTTTATTGTTGTTGTTATTTATATTAGTCATTATTTTATGTTATTACATCATTTATTTATTTATTACTGACTGATTTAGCTGCAAAATTTGCAGGGCTTTCCTCAATCCTTAAGTGGACCATTCAGACGATCACATATGGATGATCCTTATTCTGGTCCAAAGATTCGCTCAAGTTCCAATCTTCTTATAATGGGTACACCACCACGAAGATTACGTAATGCAACTTTAATCCGACATGATGCCTCATCACGTACTGCAGATGGCGGTGTGAATGTGTTGACTTCTCTTCGACCTAAAAGCAATGCATCATGTTACCAAGTTGTTTCATTAAATGAAGCAGCTGCCAGAAAGTTATGCAGGTATCGAAATTTTTAGAAGTACCATTTCAACGAATACTAATTTAAGATTCCTAGTTAGATATCTTTTGGAATTCTATCCAGCAGAAATTTGGTGAATTTATGTGGAGTAAAATTACTGGATTTTTTCGTCATAAATATTCATTATTTGAGGAAACACGCGCTAAAATGTATTGCTTATACTCGCAGTCATATAATGCGAACATATCCTGGAGGTATTCGAATCGATTCATCGAATTTCAATCCCATTCAGTACTGGGCATTTGGTCTTCAAATGATAGCTCTTAATTTTCAAACACCCGATGTCTCCATGGCAATAAATACGGCAATGTTTGAATCATCAGGAAATTGTGGTTACGCATTGAAGCCTCGGTTATTTTGGGATGACACTCATCCTCTCTACAGAAAATATAATCCAATATCGAAGGATTTCGCTTCACTTTCAGCTTTAATTTTAACTTTGCAGGTTGGTTCTGATTTAATCTATTTTGCTAACTCTTAGGATAGAATCTCTCTTTCATGAGAGGCTTATTTGAGAATGGAGCTAGGCTTCAAGATGGCTTTCACTTTTAACCAGTCAGTTTACTCCATAGAAAAAGAATCGAAGCTACTATGATTTCTAGAATCAGGTTCATTGGTGGCACGGTGGTATGATGATTGCCACCCAAATTCGAAAATGGCTCATGAATCCGACCGATGCACTACACTTCATCGGGCTACAATGTAGCCCAAAGCAATATGAGATAGAGTGGTTCAGTGGCTTGTTGCTCAGTTTAGAACGCAAAGGTTCCATGTTCCATGTCTGACATGAGTAAACCCGGATGACTCACTTGTATTTCTATCACCAAAGTAACTCCCTGGCAAAATTTGCTTTGTGCGACACTTAATAACACTTAAGCGAACATAATCTGCAATCATAGGCATTATCAGAAAAAAAATGTGGAACCACTTAACCATCCCACTCCTTCTAAAATTTACTTATATCATTTTTGAACAGCAGTTAATCGATTCAATCAATTTTATAGCATATTTTAGGTGATCTCAGGCCAACATGTTTGTTTTAATCAGCATAATATTTCTACTCATGTCGAAGTAGAAATTTTTGGCATATCAGTGGACTGTGCAAAAGAAAAAAGCAAAGTGGCCAATCGAAATTCCGTTAATCCGATCTGGAATTTTTTATGTACATTCAAAATCAAATTTGTAGATTTAGCATTTTTAAAGATCGCCATTTGTGACAGCGCTAATGGAAGGTACTTTTTTTAGAATTTTGTGTCCTTATCTATAAGAGATCTACGGTTTCAGCATTTGCTCAATACCTTTCCAGATGCGTATCTCAACGAGTAGTTCCAGTTCGTCATTTACGACCAGGTTACCGACATCTGCCTCTTAGAAACAGTGTTAACCTTCAAGTGGATAATGCTACGATATTTATACATTCTCGATTTGAACAGGAAGAACATGTTTATTTATATGACGACGATGAAACTACGATGTATAATATAGATCAACAATTAGCATATCAAACTATAAAAGTTCGCAGAATATTTGGTCTTTTATTTCTTTATTTCTTTAATCTCGATTTTAGAACATATATTTCGATGCCATGATGTCCGTTGTCTTTGAACCTTTGTCCCTCAAAAATTTATTCCAGAAGTACATATTTTTACGTACTTCTTTCTATATTTGCTCAGTGCTGTATCGTTATCCTCTAATGATTAAATCCAGTTTTTTGCAAACTTTTTTTTTAAAGGATGATCAAATAAAGCCAGTGCCAATGTTAAAACGTCAGGTCTTTGTTCTACGGGTATTAGGGCTGCTCGCTGATGATGGTGCTGTTATTGTTCATGCCGAATTGAATACTACTGTAAGAAGCGTTATACAAATGGTACGCCTTTTCAAATTTATTAAAATTTTTAAAATTTTATTAAAAGGAATTATGGCCTGCGAGGCAAATGATAAATTTTAGACGACAATTAATGACAATGACAAATATCATTCTTTATATTTCAACTATTTATATAATGTTTTACGATTGTTTAGGCATTAGTTAATGCGGGTAAAAGCTCAGATAATGCAGATGATTACCTGTTGATTGAAGAAAGTGCTCCAAGATCTTTACTGTCAAGTGCAGATGATGGTGAAAGTATTTTTGATGCATTTGGTAGTCGAATTTTGCCATACAATGAATTTATTATGGATGCTGTTGCTTGCTGGGATGGTTCAACGAAACGTTTTATTGTAAAAAGAAAAGGAAACGTGAGTTGCTCCATTTTCCATTCATTTAAGGAAATTTATTTTGATTATAAAATAAAGTACATACATTTTCAGGATCCTGGCAGCAGGGCATGGATTACTTCCATAATTAAAAGTACAGCAGGATCTGCAAGTCCATCATCTTCAACTTATGAACGGAAATCTGATAACGCACGCTACAAGAATCTGCAAGGAACATCTTCATCACATGGACGCTTAATGTCCGTCGATTCACAACGTCTTGTAGAGATGGTTACCATTTCAGGTATCTTGGCATCACTATTGATTCTTTATCATAAGTTTCGTTCTCATTCTTTTATACAGCATTTGTTTTATCTTTATCAAATGATAAAAAATTTAAATTTAAACAAACGTCTAGTGGATTTATGTTTCAATGGCATATGTTGTGTTTGTTTCATTGGTTGATATATGTTGATTTGGTTTCAGCATAATTATATGGTATATTTCTTGTACGTGTTGTGTCCCTAAGGGATATTCAGACAAAACCAATACTTCCGCGATCCATCCATTAATACTTTTTAACATTATCATAATATATGTTAAGGAAATATATAAAAATAAAAACCTCGACAAAGAATTATGTTTTCAGATAACCAGTCGCATCAACATGCTCGTTCCATTGGAGATACATTTCTTGTATGTGTTCATAATGTATGTGATAATCAACCGTACGTCATTTTGCGTGCAAATATATCGAGTACGGCAAACGACATTATAAGAAAGGTATAATCACCGTGCTATTAATAGTAGGATCGTGGTAGTCGAATTGTTACTGTTCATATCAACGTCTCGATCTCGATTATATCTCTACCAAAAGTAAACCTGTGACAAAAAAGTCCAGTCCAGGCAGTGCTGAAGATTCATCTCCTTAACTTCCTGCAAAAATTCCTTTCTCTTATCCAGCCAATTAAGTATAACCATAAATAGTGAATAATGATCGCCACCCACTTACTCATTTTTGAAATTTGAAATTCTGGCATATTTGAATCACAGAATAGAACAGCATAACTATTAATCTATAAATTTAAAGGTATTTATAAAATCGCATTGTGTGGAAGCTAATGAAGCTGATTATGTCCTGGTTGAAGAAACTGCTGATAATGATGGATTTGATCAACAATTTCATCAAGACACAGCCGATTCTATTAAATTTGCTCGCAAAAAAACACCGCGTAAGTCCTCGTCCCTTTCCATCTCTTTCTTTTCAAAACAGTAATCCCAAAATTATGAAGACTACTATTTTTGATATTCCAGAAACCTCAAAATCGATTCCAAGTAAGATCAATATAAAAGCTCGAGTATTGCAATCAGATGAGAATGTCTGGAAAGTGCAAAATGGTTGGGTGGCTGCAGGACGTTTTGTTCTGGAAAATCGCAAGGAAACTGTTCATTCGGCGCTAGAAAAAATTCGCAATTTCCTTGAAGCGCTCGAAAATGCTCGAGCTTTCATTGGCGATCCTGAACAAACTTTCAAAAAATTCATATAATTATTATTTTATTTATAATCTTTTTCTATGGCCAGTCGATGATCTCGTTTCTCGCTTGCAATCATTTATAGTGATTTTTTCGGGTACCACCATTGTCTTTCATGAGTTCCATTTATATATTATTGCTCATAAATCAAAATGTTTATATGATATGTTGATTTTCTATAGATGAAATGATTATCAATGATAATAAAATCTGTTGTATTTTTAAACATTTTGATCTTCCATACTTCCATACTTCTTTCCAGACAACGAATTAAGTATAGCTTTATGTAACATAAGAATTGTATGGAAAAGGGTTTGGTATTTTTTTCTAGATTTGTAAGATTTACTCCAAATAAAATAAAAAAAGCAGCCGTAACAATTAGCAATTAATTTGTTTCGTACTCTTTCATTTATTAATTTTTTTAATGATCTCAGTGAAGAACAACAAAAACAATAATAACTTACTAATAACTTACTAAACTTACTAAATAACTTACCAAGTAAGTTTACAAACAGATGACTTCAATGTTACATAAATTATTTTTATTTATTTCCAAAGCGACACTTTGTTTTTTTAAATTTCCTTTGAATATATATTGTTTTAATCAAATTAAAAATTTTTTCAAGAAAATTCAACTTGATAACTGGACTTATATCTATGGAAAATCAGAAAAGGATTGTACCAAAAATTTACTTAAGTATAAAAAAGTCTATAAAGTCTATAAAAAAATTCTTATTACATTCTTTCTAATTTATAGTGGAATATTTGTTAATTTATATTTAAAGTGAATTAAACAAAAAACCTTTTAAAATCTATTTATCTATATATCTATATATTAAGGAAATGTCGCGATATAATTCGGTAATTTGGAGGATTTTGATAGAGTCCAGTAATTCGAAGGTGTTACGTTAAAGGGCAGCAGTTTAGAAAATAGAAAATGAATTCAATATCGGAGACTGCTCTAACAGAATCCAGTGATTTAATAATTTATTCTTGAAAAAATAGAAAAAGATTTGAAAAAAAATGAATGAGCAACCATTAACAAAAAAATAGCAATAAAATTTGAAATTTCACCATTTTTTATCATCAGGGAATAGTCTAATAGCATTCATAATAACCGAGTATCATCGTCACCTTGCTCAATTACGCAATCATTTATTTTCATTCTCAGTGGGGAAGTCGTCTTCGGATCCTTAAATTTTCATATTACAAAATTGTCACCAAGCACAGATATATTACTATCTTAAAACAGTCAATAAACGATATACTTCCACTACCATTCGTTTTTTATAAATCTAAAAAAATGGAAAGCAGAATTTACAAATCGCCCTAAAAAAAATTACCGAAAAAAATAAAGTTATGGAAACGGATCAATCGGAGATATTAAAAATTTTTTTCTAAAATTTGGAGAAATTTGAAGCTTAATCCTTCCTTCTGTAAGAAATTAGTTGATGCGACTAATTATAAGACAGTGATGAAATCTCAGTATTCCTGGTTAGGCTAACTCTACTGGCTGTTAGCACAGTTAAAAAATTTTGCCAAGTAATATCTCATCTCATATCGGCGACAGAAATGTAGGTGGATTACCATCAGTACTCGAATCTTTTAAATGGTTTACTTCTACTGGAGGCAAGAGACGAATTCTTGTCTTTCTAAACTCGAAAATTAAATTCGGCTATCGTTCCCCTTCACAAATCCCCCTTCGGTTAATGCAAATCAGATTAAACTTACAATAATAACAAGCCGCATATTGCTAACATTTACTCGCAATTTAAATGCTGAATCAGCCTTCTCCTCATCCATAATAAAATGCGATAAATGCGAAACGATTTCATCGTGCACATCAATGTTTAAATCTTTGATGTTCACCTCAATTCAATCATAATTAATTTGTATTTCAATTAAAATTAGAAGTTTTGATAATAAATTTTGGAATTTACAATAAAATTAATTTGAACTGTAGAATGAGAATAGAAAATTCATTTAAGCTCATTCATGCAAATTCATGCAAAGATTAAAAATACCTGAAGGAAAGATTTTGAATTATCTGAAGGATGTTGAAATTCGAATCTTAATGATGGAGAACCCTCAAATGTAATTTTCTCGATTTTCTGTTCATCACATCTAGCATTTGTTGAATTTAATACATCACAATGCACTTCATTCAATTTCTCGCCAATTTCCAATCTAGGAAGTGGGAGAAAATACGCAAAGATTTGCAGATATGATAAAATAAAAGTAAGCATCACAGTTCTTTGAAATGTTGAATAAAATTTTACTTAGATGCACAACCCTCAATATATGATGTTCCTTTGAATGAAAATAATGCAATATTTAGGTCATCGAGTAATACTGTTAGCACATTGACCTGAAATCAGTAAATTAATAATAAAAAAAAGCACTTTCGATAGCTATCAAATAATCCATAAAATTCTCGAACTCCAAGATCATGTAGAATAAATAGAATCATACAGATCACACAGATCAATTTTTCCAGGAATTTCAAGAAAATTGCAAAGCTACCATTTTCTTGTCAAACATGCTTTTTTGTTAAATATGTTTTAGTACAACAAATGAGGGAAAAAGCCGAAATAAAACCTAAAATCTGTATGGAAACGATTATAAAATACCAATTAAAATGAAAATTAAATAAATAAATATCACTTATAGGATTTAGTTTGGGACAAAGCTGAATTCATTTGAGTATAAGAATGACGATTTAAAATACTAATACCAATTTAGTTAGTTCAAGCTTATAGCTACGATTGAATTTTATAGATTCATCAGCAAGTGCTTCTTCAGCGACTGCCACATCTATAATTCCATTTATAATTGAACAATTTTCCGTATTTTAAAAAATAAAAGTTTTAGCAAATCTAGGTTTTTTTAAAAATTACTTTTTATGAATCTATAACTTTCTTTAAAAGTTCACTATGATATAAGAATTCAACAATGATATAAGAAATTACTAATTTAGTCCATTTCGATCCTCAGTTAAATCTCTTGTATCGGAAACTTATCAGAAAGTGATTCTTTTATAACATCAATTTAATAAATTTGATCTAAGGGATAAAGAGAATATATAATATTAAATATATTGTAAATATATAATACGAATATCGGCAAAAAATGAAAAATAAATACCCATGTCATTAAAAACATCATCAGGTGCATTATAAGGAATAAACTGTTGTTCATCACCTGATACATTCGTAGCAATCGACATTGTATCATCGACTGTAATCACTGATTCTACAAGAAATTTCTATTAGAGAAGTGAATGCACAACATAAACACAGATTTATTAAGTATCTAAAGCTAAAAAAAATTGAATTTACCAGCTGCAGCATCAGATTCAGGAAACTGAGGAAAAATTTCGAATTCATTCCCAGATGTCGCCCCAATAACAGGTGTCGTCACCGACGTAGTTGCATAATTAATACCCTCTTCGTTGGTTTCATCAGCAATACCTAAAACTTCTGCAATTTTTAAAAAACTTGTCATAATTTTCAAAGCCATACTATAAAATGAGGGAAATGAGAAAAAAATAAGGCTCATTGAGTATCCAACTACTGCCAAATTATAAATGGCGAACCGAACGATGTGAAACACAGAGAAATTTTTGAAAATATAACGAATCAAAATTAGATCCAATTTATAACTTAATGATAATGATAAGAAATTTTAATAAATCGATAAAAATTGATGCCTTCGAAAAAATTTTCGTAGATTCCTTAAAGTATTGGAAGGTTGGATAATTTTGGAATGAAAATCAGAAGTCGAATATAATTCTATAGATAAATAATAATACATAGGTAATTTAATCGTTTTGTAAATATTAATCTATTCAACGCTTACTAATTGTTTGCTTGACCCTATCGAAACCATTAATTTTAATATTCGTCGCTATCGCCACTGACATCCAATATAAAGTAATACTTGTCAATTTTTTGCTTATAAATATCATTTCACCTAAATTATCGCCAGAAACAAATTCAGTGCCGTTCATTTGCGGTTTAGTAAAAGGATACAGGAGTTTTAACAAATATTCTTCTGTATTCATTTTTTGTTCCACTATTTGACGATAATAAATGCGGAAGACGTAATCTGTGTAATGAAAGGTTTAAAGGTGCCAGGTTGTTGTTCTTATATTCCCTAAGCTAGAAAAAATTGCATTCTAGTTTACAAAGTATAACATGCCATATTAAATTAATTTTAAATCCTTATAATTCTAGCAATTTTTTCAAACAAAATGCAAATCGACGACCTATTCTTTTTTTTCGGGATCTGATAATTTTTCCCTTACCAGTTCAGGTGTGAATCGAATATGAATCAAATTATTTTCTCCAAAATTATTTTAAAAAATTTATTTCTTGTATAGGATAACTATTGCTAAAAATTTGCTTGGAAACAAATTAAATCACCAAAAAAAGGTAATCGAGGAGGAAGTTATAGGAATATAAAAAATATATTTGTTCAGCTTAACAAATAATCGATAAATTATAAATATTAATATTAAATAATGGCATATAACTGTACAATGCGATTGTTCTGGCTGCTTTCCTTCCAAGAATTTTACTTCCTCAACTCATCCTTACGTTATTTTTCATTGTTCTAATTTAAATAATAAAAAGAAAAAAAGTTCCTTTTATTTTCAAAAGAACAAATCTTCATTTTTTCAAAAACATTAATCCATATCGTGCAAAGAATAAATCTATGGATATTTCCGGGTGCAACAAATTTTTCATAAAAAAATCTGGAGAATGCTAACGAACCACCTGTATTTCTATCGTTAAGTGACAAAAATTTCTAAATTTCTAACCAGAAACAACTAACCATTGATTTACTTGGAATCACCATTTCAGAATGCAATGTTCTTTATATCTTGGCTAATATTCTTTATAAATCAGTTAATAACAAATATCAGTGCAAATCAATGTCCAACTTATATGTTAAGAAATTCATATGTGCAGGTAATTTTTGCTTACGCTTATTGATATTCTAGAAATTTCAAGCATATCTCCCTTTCACTGTTTAACTAAAAATACAGCTACCATCAAAAATCAATAAGTGTAAAAGAAAATATAGAAAATTAATAAATGACCGCAAAAAAATTAATTCTGTTAAATTAACCAAAATTGATTTTAAAAAATAAAATAAAACTTCAAGCATAAAATTAAGGGACAATGTACATGCTATAACAATAAATATGAAACGATTTCTGTAATCTGTAATAACGTAAATTCATTGGATACTATTCTTGCAATATTATCGAGGATAACTGTACCAATTGATTCTCTTATGATCAACAACACACCAATTCCTCAGGTAATTTCTTAAAATATAAAAATATAAAAAGTAATTATATAATAATAAATTAAATTAAATTGGAATTTAGACTTGTCCATGATATTTGGCACAAATACATTGTTAATCCACTTTGATTATTATAACAATTTTAGTTTTTTAATAATATTCTGCCGTTAGTTTTATGCTTATGTTGTTGATACAAGCGGATGGCTATTGCCGTATATGATCTATTAAATAAATAAATCCAACAAGGAATTTTTCTAGCTTATAGATTTGAATTAGCTTTGAATTAGTTTTCGAATATGGCCCTAATGGCCCTAAGCCTATCCGCAAAATTTTATTTCTTATTTTCAGCAAAATTCAATTATTTTCAGATTCCATTCCAGGCATTTCAAGATTTAATAATAAAACGAATATCATTTCATAATAATAATCTTTTCGGAATTCATCCACACGCATTCAAAGGCAATTTGATACAATCGCTAGAGATGCTGGAAATCAAGCAAAATCACCTCAAAAGTGTCCCATTGTCGAGTATATCCATACTTCGCAACCTAGAAACGCTAATACTATCAAATAATAAAATTACAACAATCGATTCCGAAACATTCGACAAGTTTGAAGGCAAAAATAAACTCTTAAATCTCGATCTTAGTTCAAATAATATATCAGCAATAGCAGATGAAGCCTTTCACGGATTCGATAATCTTCAATATCTTAATCTCGATAAAAATCTACTAAAAGCAATACCGGCTAAGGCAATAAACTCATTAATTAACCTAAGAGAATTATCAATTAGTGTTAATTTGATTGCATCAATAACTGACGATCAACAATTTCCTCAACTACCAAATCTGCGATCGATTTCCCTAGAAGCTAATCAGGTGAGATACAACTGCAAAACTGCAGTCTGTTAAAAAGTCCGAGAGTGGCACTGGGTTATTCAGCTGCTATCCAACAGTAATTTTTATCCGCAAATGACTGACTGATAAAAGGAGCTTTTTTAGCTTTCATCATTTTAATGTTGAAAAACTTTTAAAAATTTCGGAAATTTTGAATTTTTACAGATTCAAGAAATATCTAAGGAAGCATTTGCAAAATCACCTAATATTGTTTATTTGTACTTAAGTGAAAATAATTTTAAATATATTAACCCAACGATATTCCAACATATAAGAAAACTTAAAGTTTTAACAATCGGATACAACAAACGCATAGAAACGATAAATATTGATGGTAAATTTTCTATTAGAATTCCTATTTTTTATTCAATTTTAGTTTTTTAGCTAAATAAATTAATAATTAGAAATATTTTAAAGTTTAATTAGAAAATTAATAAAAAATTAAAATTAAAAAATAAGCTGTTTTTCATGAAAATAAAAAAGGCAAGTGCAAATGATGATTTTAGCATTTCAATACGCTCAATCACTGAGAATGCTCGATTTAAGTGATTGTTCAATATCAAACATCGATGAAAAAACATACCAACAAATTCCTAATATTGAAATTATTAACCTCAAAAATAATCGCTTAGAAAAGTATACACAATTCAAAAATTTATATTAAATAATTAAATAATAATTAAGAATAATTCTAAATTTTAACATTAACTCGAGATCTCTCTACAATTTTAAAACTTAACATCTGGAAAAAATTCGATAGAAAACTTGCTGGAAATAAAAAATTAAATATGAAATAAAAAATTGAAATAAAAAATTTAGAATCAGCCGACAAATTTTTCAAAATCTCGAAAAATTAAACACTTTGGTACTGAGCGGAAACGAGGTAAATTACCTATTTTATTTTTTATTTATTTAATTAATAGTTAAATCCAATTTATCAAAAAAAATCAAATTTCAGATCAAAGAAGTGGAAGATTTAGCATTCAGCAATTTGCCATCACTTAGATACTTGGACCTTAGTAATAATAAATTACAATATCTACCGGAGAACACAATTCTCAATTCTTTCGAAATTACTAATCCAGTGACAGCTCGAACTTTTTACTTATACGGTAAATAGCATTTTTTAACCATAAATTTAAAAAAAACGGGAATAAACGAGAAATATTAAAAATTTCAGTTGCAAAATATAACCAATTTTAAATTTGAAAATTTAGATTTTGAACAAAATTGAGAATTTGAAAAAAATTTAAAAATGTTAAAAATTCAAAATTAAACCATTCAGCGCCATTCATTAAAAATAAATTAATCAAAAATTTTGATAGAAAACGACTGGAAATGTGACGAGAAAGTTTCATGGCTGAGAAAATGGTTGCAGAATAATAAAGATGTTCAAACTATTGCTCCGGGACATTCTTCAATAAGGTCCATTCAAAAACACTGAAAACTATTAAATAAAACAATTAACCATAATCGAATAAAGCCGATGTTATAAGTATTATTTTTTTTTTTTTTTAAAGTTCTCACCGTTACTGGTTCACTCCACTCGCTCCACTGGCTTGTCGCATTGGACAAATGTGTCAGGGAGTCCTTTGGCGATAGAAATACAGGTGAGTCGCCAGCATCACTCGGATTTACTCCTGCGGGAAATCGAACCTCAGCATCGGCGCTCCAAACTAAGCAATTCTATCCCCATTAAAAGAATTATTTAGAAAACAGATTTTATAACAGAATTTGATTGCAAGTAAAAATCTTTAAATTTTCGATAACGCTCACCATTTCGAATAAATTTCCGCCATTTGCAATATAAACAAATCGTCCATGTTTCAGATGTTTTAGCAACACAAATAATTATGAAAATTATTACCACGAAAAAGATAATGCAACAAAACAACTTCAATCAATTTATCCGGTTTACTGGACATTCCAAGGAGCCAACGGACAAAACAATGATAAATCCCTTTACTACAAGCAATATCCTTCACAATTTTACCAAAACTGGAAAAAGGGCGAGATAAATAATGGCAGACCAAATATTCCGACGTTACAAAATCAATCAGAATTCAAAATTGATGCAAATAAGATTATCGAATATAATAACAGACAACAAGAGATTACATCTAAATCGAATGCTTGGCCCACAGGACTATCTGATTTGAACTTGCTTAAAAGTCCACCCAACAACACCAATAGTCTTACTGAATTTACCAAAAATACAACTGAGATTTCGATGGCACAAAGTGAAGGAATGTCAAAGGCCAGGAAAATCGTAGTAATTCTTGGTAAGGCAACTTTTTCAATTATTCAATATATGACCAGTTAATTAGCAATTTTCCTTAGCTGTAATCAAATTTAAAAAAATTTGATGCTGCTGCCTGTTTTCGACAAACAATATTCCCAACAATATTAACGTATCATCGATCCAACAAATCTCAAAAAAATTTTGAAGATAAAAAGCAACTTATCCAGTGCAGCACATCAGCTGGTACTTAACAACATTAAGTAATCGGTTTAAAAGAAATTCTCCGCCACTGATTGATCAATTAAACCGCTCCATTTGTAAAATAATTTGTAAAATAAGGGCTATCCAGTCATTCTATGGACCGCAAATTAAAGTACTAATCCATTCAAGGAGAATTATAGTTGACTGATCGTAACAATTACAGACAAAACAAGCACAAAACATGCGATTCAAATTATGAACTAAGACTATTGTACAGTGGCAAATTTGGCAACTAATACAGAACACGAAAAAAGTGCGCAGAGGACATTTGTAGGTCACGCTATATGTTTGGGTCCTCCAAAGGTCAAATTTAAGTAAGGGATACAATAATATATTCCCAGTCTTACACAAAATAACAGAGCTCTTTAACTCGAAGAGAAAATCTCGAAGTCATTCGATAATAATGAAACCTATCTTCAGCTTCAACTTTCTTTCTCATTGGATTATCATTGCTCTCACTGGTTCTTATATCATATATCCAAAGAAGAAAAAAAAGAAGACGACATCGACGAGAATATCTAAACGATTTTAGCCGATTATCAATGATTTCCGGTCAAGGATCTCTCTATGAAGTCGATATGCTAACAAATGATCGAAATCATTCGAAACTATTCAACTTCCAATTTCCGCCAAAATCGTCTAAATAAATCTTTTCCTTCAACTCTCATTATATTATTTCCTTCAAGATTTTGTCACTATTATTTTTATTTCTTTTTTTAAAAAAAAATATTGTAGAGAGAATTGAAAAAAATTCTTTGGATACACTTAACTCTGCTAATTTAATTTTCTAAATTATTTAAGTTGAAAACAAAAAAATTTTTCTTATAAAATAATCTTAATATATATTGACCACTGCTACCCTTTTTACTTTAATTTACCGCTTTTTATGCTTTTATTTATTAAATAAACATTTATAATATAATGTTTGCCTTGTATGACGGTCATCGACAAATAATTTTTCATTGAAATAATGAAATCGAAAAGAAGGAAATAATCCATATATAGAATATGGTTATGCATGGAAGTTTACGATTTGTGAAATCCCATGGAATTGACTAATTTCACAATAAAAATTAATTTCTGAACGTTGGTCATTTTCGAAATCTATTTGCAATTCGAACCGATTTAAATTCGCTCATTCTTATCAAATATCAGTCAGTTTATCACGGGATTTTTCGATAAAACAGAAAAATTTTCGAGTCATTTGTGCCACAAGTAAAAACTATAAAACTATAGAATTAAAACTATAAAAAAACTGAACTATGAAGGGAACCATATTTAGAACTTTCTTTATTTTCTGAAGCTTTCTGGGTACTTTTCAATATTTCAATAAAATTTTGTGATGAAAATTGTAAACCGTGATTAAATATTTGAACAAAAATTATTCGTTGCTGCAAGAAATAATTTTCCACATTGTGCATGTATATGCGCACTTTGTCGTGTGTATGTGTGTAGGTGTGTCATACAAAAATCTGAAGAACGAGTTGTTCAAATATTAATTCAGTAATGAAAATTCCGTTATTTAAATAGTTCATGTATAACTAAGAATAAAAGTCTACTTGATGTGCTTTTATTATATAATTCAACATTTCCAAAACTGTCGTCGACGAAAATTTGAAAAGGATGATCGAGTTAACGAGAGGAAGGGTTATTGACATTATCACAGCACAGATCGTCATTCGGATAGGCGACGAGTTTAGCGGCGACAACGACGACGACAACAACGATGGTGATGACGATATCAAAATTATAGCCTCGACCTGTTGACCTAAATTCCTGTCCATTTAGTCATTTTGGAGCATACCTTTTTTAAAAACTTTCTCCTTTCGGGTCCTAAAATTCATCATTCTATTCTTACCTCTATAGTTGATTCATTTTTGACTTAAAATATAATTTAGATCTTTTGCGCCTAAGAATTTTCTACGTTTTATTAACGTTAAGAGGAAAAAATAAGGTAGAAGAAAGAACATCTCATTCGTCAGTACTCCCCTGATTCAAAAAAAAATTCTTAATTTTAATTCTAATTTTCATTAATAATAGACTTTCCTTTGGCAATTCTTTCCTTTTCAATTACCTATCAACTTCATTCCACTCCACACAACAATACCAAAGTCCTATTTGACTGCCCTGACATCTCAAATAAATTTTCATGGAACTACCTTATAGACTTGTGACTATTTGACATCTTAAACATGTTTTTAGCAAATTTGATGATTCACGAAAAAAAAATCCATAATCTCCAATAAATCTTCAACAAAAACAGGAATAAGTTGATTAAAAAGAGAAGAAATAAAATGGACGATCATCAGCTACAGAATAAAATAATCAATCCACACTCCTTCCTAATATCCACAACGAAATCTTACCAATTCTTATTGTCAATTCAAATTGAGAATGAATCTTCATATTGCCAATTTTGCCAAATAGAAAATATTTGGACCACTTCTTAGAAAATAATAGGATTTATTGAATACTCTTCGCAAATAGGTTTAACTACTATCTTTTAAGGTCGAGTAACTATCGAATAATCCGCTACACGAATTTTAAACGCGACAAAATATTTTATTAACTAATTTGCTGTTGTTGGGGCCTTATTATTATTTTATAATTATAGGTCGAACAATTGCAATCACCTATAAATTGGTGTGATAAAAATTATCGACACAATTTCCAGCAGTCTTTGCCTTCTATAATTTCTATAAACATTATGCAGTCAACGTCGCTTGAAATTTCAATGAATTAAAATTTTCCTTTTTTCTATTATTTATTTATTTTCTTCTATTTATCCACCAAAAACGTGGCCTTAAGTTAATCCAGTCCATCAATTAAATAGTTTACCTGTACTGCAAATTCTCGATGAAAGTTCGAATGCCAATCTCTTATTATTTTCTGTTGCATTTTTCGTCACGAGAATTTATTCATTCAACGAAGCATTTGCATCAACTGCTTCGTTCACTTGATAATAATTTATCTTATTGTATCACTCATATATGATGAAACCTCAAGCAACAAGCTTGGCCAGATCTTTTTTGGCTAGTCTGTTCATTTTGTTATTTATGAATTTTACTGACAGTGTGGAATGTCCGGACAATTTATCCACAGACTGTTCCTGTGATAAGCAATCGATCGGACTATTTGTTAATTGTAGTCACTTAAGTGAAAATCTTGATGATACCTTGAAATATTTCGAGAATATTAATCTTCAACGATTAACTATCAGAAATGTTAAATGGCATGTAAGTTTAAATTAAAATTTCAAAATCCTGAAAGTCAGAAAATTGATATTTAATACAACAAATTCCATAATAGTTATTAGAGTTATGCTCTAAAAATTTTGTTTTAAATCTAGTGGATATTACTCCAATTATACTTCAAAAATTTTATCGATGATGGAGAATTTAAACCAGTTGACATAAAAAAAAAACAACGCAATTTTAAAACAAACCTCAAAAAACCTTCCCGAATTTTCTTTCTTTTAATACACTATATAAGGCCCATTAGTTTTCCCAGCTATACTTAAAGATTTCAACAACTTAGAGAGAAGAACTGCTTCCAGATGATCAAAAAACTCGGTCGATCAACTTTATCAATTCGATCACTGGAACTGCTATCGTCAGAAATTACAGAAATTGAGAATGGTGCTTTGGAATGCTTATCAGATAGCCTCGAGGACTTGAATTTGTCAAATAATTTACTAGAAAATGTGCCATTCTTTGGATTCCTATCAAAATTATCATCACTCAAACTTAATTATAATGAGGTCAGAAGACCATTAAAAAATACCTATATGATTCCGCTAGTTTTTTTTAAGATTTTCAAGAAGTTTTACATGAGCTGAATTTCAAATTGTACATTAAAAATTTTAGCCAATTTTAATCCATTTATAATTGTTATATGACCATAATTTAAAAATTAAGTTAACTGTTATCACTGACAAATCATTCAATGGCTTATCGAACTTGAAATATCTACATTTGAAAGGAAATAAAATTTACAATTTATCACGGTAAGTTCATTCCACATTAAACGAGCCTAATATTTTCTCACCTTTTTCCGTAATAACTTTGTGTTTAAATTTTTAAATTTTGAAGTCAAAATCCTCTTTAAATTAAAAAATGAAAATGCTAAATAAATAAGCTGAAAGCGGCATTAAAACAGGCTTCATTTTAAGTTATTTAAGTTATTTTAAGTTATATTATCCGTTTCCAATAAAAAAACAAAAAATAAATTAATTGAAAAAAAATTCCTTCAATCAACCACATCCTTGACCTAAATACTTCGAATCTAATTGAATAATGTGTGACACAATTTTTATTCAATAGTTTAATTTTCATACCAAATTATCTATTTATACAATAGCGATTTACCTAAATAATATTAAAGGACCCTCCAAACTGTATTTTTTATTTTATTCCTCGAATTATTATATATGGTATAAATTAAAATTCTTAAAAAATTATCCGAATAACTTGTTACCAAATTTTTAAAGTTTTTTAAAATTACGGCTAATTTATTTATAAATTTATAAATACAAATACAATGCTTCAATTCGTAGAAAGAGTTTAAGATTAAATCTTAAGTTCCATTAGATATGAAAAATAAAAGAAATTAGAAAAAACTGATGTTTCACTTAAATCGTTAATCTTGTTAATCTTCGCCAGAAACCCCTTTTTTTGGAATTCAACGAGCGGCTAAGAAAATTTCCGCAGTTCCTCAAATAAAATTTTTAAATTCCAGTGGTCACCTCTATTTCAAATAAAAAGATAAATACAGTTTTAACATTTTAGCCCAAATGAATGAATCTAATTGAGATGAACCAAGTGTTAAAATGCCAAAGGTTCGGTCTTTGTTCGTTCCCTAACGGGAAACAAACCTAGTTATTCAAAGGAATTTCGATGATGCTGGAGACCAACCTGAAATTCTACTGTATCTGAGAATTTCGGAAGCATATAAGCGTAGGAAACCTAAAAATTTCCAGTAATGAAGCCGAAACAAATCTATTTGATGCCTGAAATTTTTTCCCAAAATTCTCCTATATTAAAGATATTCATTCACAAACCCATTAAGAAAAAATTTTGGAAGAAATAAAGCGCAGTTATTTCAGGAATGCATTAAACGAATATAAAGGGCAACTTGAACTGCTCGATTTAAGTGAAAATAACCTAACAGTTATACCAGCACAAAATATAAGAAGTTCAACACGCCTTGTCTATCTCGACCTATCCAATAATAATATAAATCAAATAGCGAATTTCCAGTTGATGAACTTACCAATGTTAAAGGTTTTCATTATCTTTATCTTTTCTCATTATTCTCATTATCTTTTACTTCTTTTTTCAAACCAGTTAGAAGATCATTCCCAGTTATTATCTCTGAAGTTCATTCATACTTTAAATATTATCTTTTTCCATCCAATCTGATTCTAATTTGACTGGTTTTGCCACTAGGCATGAAACCCTTTGTCAGGAAGGATCCTTGATCACGAGATCTCCAGCATCAGCCACACTTCACCTGACTTTTAAGGGCAGATTTACTTCGTCAAAAAACACGGAGTAGAATCCACATCACTCAATTTCAGACGGTACTAATATGTAACATATGCATTCGACCACTAAGCCTCTTTATTATCATATCATAATGGAAAATGCAAGAAGACCATAATTCATTTTCCTCTACTGATAAAAAAAGATACCATCTTTATTAGGTGCGATTCTTTCATTTTTTTATTCAGAAGTAATCTTACTAACCCAACAGAGCAGGAGTAAATACCTTCAATTTTCGTGTCAAGAATTCGGTTCGGAATAAGTCTGGTTGGAAATGATGTCATGTTTACTCATGAACAGTTTTTCAGGAATTAAGGTTAAACAACAATAGATTAAGAAATATATCACCGATGGGTTTCCTAAATATTCCAAGGCTCCAGCACCTTTATTTGAAAAATAACCAACTCACAACAGCTGATTCGACTTTTCAAGTTTTTCGATATCTTGAAGTTCTCGACCTATCTCATAATCTGTTAACAGAGGTCAGAAATTAAACATTAAATTTAAAATGAAAAATGGAATGAAAAATCTTCATTAATCGATAGGCCATGATGGCTTTTTGCATTTGCCACTCAATATATAAAGCGTTCCAACTAAAGGACAAAATATATGAAACATTCGACTTATAGAAACGCGTTTTCAGATTCCATCGTTCAAAGAATTTTCGAACCTAAAACAGATCAAATTGGATTTTAATCAGATCCGGTCAATCGAAACATTAACATTCTCACAAAATTTTAATCTGAAAATCATCGATTTACAGGTTAGAATATAGAATAGAGGACAATAAATTTTTCTCTGGTATTTACTTGATTCTCATGATTCGCTTATATTTACTTATACTTAATCATGGCTGCTTGACTTATAATGAATTGTTCTGATTCGCTAAAGCGGAGCAAAAGTTAAACTTTAGCAGGACTCGATCCCATAATCTTCGAACGCGAAATCCGACGCTTGCTCACCTATTCATATTCTGCAATACTAATATTTTAGATCGAGAGTTCCCTACCATTTTCTTACATTCTCTATGAAGAAATTGTTTAGAACAGTTATTACGAAAATTTTTTTAAGCAAAATTACAAAAATATAGAAAATACGAATTACGTGACATGAAACTTATGCAATAGCTATGCCAAATGGCAATATTTTTCAAAGCTGGTATAAAATTACTTAGCATTCCTAAACATCTACGTTCTGATATATTCATCCAATTTCCTACTTTCATAATAAATGATTTATAATTAAGCGCTTAACTAAACAACAATTGGTAAAGGCTAAAAATATTGGTTTAATAAGAAGTGTAATACAAATGTGTAAATCCCTACAACTTTTTCACTAGAACAATTTGAAATTTATGTGTAATTTTAAAAAAATAAGTATTTGACATGTCCACCGACCTACTAATGATCCCATTTGGGAATCCTTGTTCAAATAAAAGTTGAATATTAAAGATGAGAAAAAAAAAGAATAAAACGATAATTTTATTACAGAATAACGGAATAAGAATGATATCACGGAATAGTTTTGACAGACTTGATCGACTTCTAATTCTTCTACTTGCAAATAATTCAATTTATCAATTAGGTTCGTTTGCCTTTCACTTAAAAAAACTGGCACCATTGATTGCTGATAAAGAGATTTGAGGAAAGAACCATGTACCATTCAGATTTGGTACTCTATTCCTATCAAAAGCAAATCTGAAGTGATAGTCCAAGAAACATAGCACACTTAAGTCCACTATTTCTGGTCAGCTTCTATCCGCTAATTGTTGGCACGGTGAGAAACTCTTGCCAAAGACTGATAACTTGGTGATGTGTATTAGCACCATATGGATTTTTTTACAAGTCTAAAAGTGTCGAAACCCTGGTTCTAAACAACTTGAGCACCAAATTACTCAGCTCAGCTATCATATCTTCCTGTACTAAAATGACTGATTATTTTATTATTATAAAATCATTCTGATAATTATAAAACCATAAGCCTATAGAACGAGGAATGTTTGATGGTATAAAAAGTTTGCAAGAACTAAATCTACGAAACAATTCGATAAATGAACTCGAAGACACGATATTTACATCGATACCATTACTCAATATTCTGGATCTATCAAATAATCAAATTTCTCGAATTGAACAAAATACTTTCACACCACTGAAGAAACTTTTTTGGCTGGATTTATCATCTAATCGCTTATCTACTTTCGATGAAAATACTTTTAAAGCCAAAATTGCCAATATCTTACTCGATGGTTAGACTATAAATTATGAATTTGCAGATATTTTTATTTAATATTAATATTCATACTATAATAAGATTAATGAAATTTTCTTCATTTCAGATCATTAGAATTTTAATACTTTTTTATTTTCTTGAATTTTTAAAATATTTCAGGTAACCCGTTAGAATGCGATGATCGAATAGAATGGATGGTGAAATATTTGGTGAAAAATCAAGTTCGAACATTTCTACCTTATCAACCAGATGTACTGTGTTTTGGACCAGAAAAATATGCAGGCATTCGCCTGAAGGAATTAATGATTGCTAAGGCTAATGAAACAGTTCGATATCAAATTAAACCAAATAGGGATAAATGGACTATTTTGAAAGGCTTATTGCCTTCGAGTATTAGCGCTTTAATATCTGGATTACCACCGACTTCAATGGACGTAAATTCCAATCTACTAATAAGAGATAATAATGCAGCCAATCTAAAGGAAACTGCGAATTGGGCTAAGAATTTTCAAGATAATGCAACACAATCCAAACAATTAAATGCCATTATTTCAAAGGTTTTTTATTTTATCATGCAAAAATTCTTTTCTTTTTTGATTTCAATAGAATTTTTTTAAAATTTCACAACGCAAAAATATTTTCATATGGTAACAAAAATTTATCGCAGAATTTAAAATTTGAAAATTCTTTTAAAATGCTTATTTCCACTAAAATTCATAAGGCTACAAATTTTCTCAATTAAAAAATTTTGAACTACTTATTGATAATAAAAATTTTGAACTACCAACACTTCTTCTGCAGGGCGCTTCAAGAGGAGAATTACTAACAACCGATATCGAAAAAATTATTCGCATTATGCCAAATCTCACTGTAAACGTACCTGGCATTGGAAATGTCGACATAACTAAGGTGAAAAACAACTGTTTTTTCCTGGCACCGCTAACGACTTTGATCAAATTTTCGAATCATCGAACACGATGATTTGAGTTTATGATGCACATAAATTTTTAATAAATAAATACGAATTTTGCTTATCTAGGAATATTTTTGCAGTTGCCACCAGAAATGGTGTCTTATGTACTTCATGGTGGAATAATACCTGGTTTATCAAAGGAAGCCACAGAAAACGTTGCCCGAAAATTAATACAAAATTTGATGCATTTGACAACCCATGAAGAAATCAGCAATGTTCAGCAATTGCCAAATCTTTCATCCTTGCGAAAACTGCAAAAGCAGCTGGCTACCAATATTATTAGAAGCAATAAATCGCTTTCATATGGAGTTCAAGAAAGAGATAATAAGGTTTCTTCGAAATTTCTTTTGCTATTGATAATCTTCATAACTTTGTGGTACCTTGAATCTTAAACCAAAATTAATAATCAAATTAATATTAAATTAATAATTTTCTAATTAATAATTTCCCAAAATTAATAAAAAATTTTTAATTTGATTTTTCAAATGCAATAGGATAACAGAGTTGCTCAAATTATCACAGTCAAAGTGAGAGCGCCAGAGTCCTCCAAAGCGAATAGATCTGTAATAAATCCACGTGATGCTGGCCATCCAACTATCACTGCATCAACATTATTGCAAATAGGCTAGTGGAGTGAGCCTAATCAAAAATGGCGACCAACAACCACTCAGTTAATTTTTCGGAGTTAATAATAAGTACTTCCATTATTTCAGGAAAAATACAACAACTCAGAAGAAAATCAAACAACTAATATTTTTAATTTAATGAAACTTCAAACAGGTTTTTATGAACTACTAAAAGTTTTACCATCTGGTTATGATATAAATCGCATACCGAAAGAAGCAATTGAGGCCTTAGTACAAGGAGAAATTCCAAATTTTTCTACACTTCCAGATGATTTACAAAAGCATTTAGTGGCCAATCGACAGCTTCTTTTCTCAACTTTTTTGAAAAAGGTTATTTTTTTTCTTTATTAAAACTGAATTGAATTGAAAATTGAATATTGAAATTCAATTTAATCAGTTTGTTTCAACTGTACAAAAAAGAAATTTCAGCCAAATGCAACCATCGAAAATATCTTAAAACTTCTTCCAAAACTTGATCGACCATTATTATCAACATATTCCCCATATGATATTAATGGAATCAACGACGATTTAGTTGAATCATATGAAAAAGCCGAAAAACTTGTCAAAGTTCAATATTACACGGCATTATTGCTCGGTAATCGCTTTCGCTCATTTGCCCCCCAGAAGCTCCATCTAATTCAAAAAAATCGTATCCTACAACAAAACTTAAACCATCACTTTTGACGAATTAAATTCACATGACAAATCTATTTTAAATTTATATTTAAAGGTTTGGTTGGATCAGTATCGATTGTTATAATTGGCTTTCTTTGTATGTACATGCGAAAGAAAAGGTTAAGGGGCACCGAAGAAAATGCGAATATTAACGGCGATACTTTAGAAAACCCAACAATGCAACCTGTACAACTTCCGCAAACATCCATGTTAAACGCTAATTTTCTATCACCATTCATCATTAACAATTCAAATATTGTAAAAGAGGTCGAATATTCGCCATATCGAGATACGGATCAAGCTTATTCAATAATTTCGCCAAATCCTACAAATATTATCGATGATACCGTACATACGACGACACCGCCTTTACATCAAGATTTAGCTTTTATGTTACGTCATTCAAGCTGACAAAGTTCTTGCATTTTTTGGTGTCACAACCACATTTATTAACCAGAATTTGAAGCAAATTTTAAGCACTGCTTACTGCGTTTATAATATACCACTGGTTCTCACAGTTCTTGCATCGTACGACACTGAGGACCCCATAAGAACTCCCGTTTATATCTTTCTTGTACTTATAATGGAAATTAAAATTGAAGAATGTTTTAATAAATTTCTAGATTATAATTAAATGGTATATAATTTAATTATACTATATCATGAACTATTATCACATTACAATTATTTATATTATATTGTAGTTAAACATATCATAGTACCATGAAAATAGTTTTAACCTTACGGAGAGGCCAAGAGTCCTAAGACTCTATGTTGAAGACCACTGTAATCATATGTTAAATTATGCTAAATTAAGCACTATTATCACCGAAAATAGTTTTATTTCAACGGATATAAATTTTTTTTTTTTTAAACGATTATTAAAATTTTTTTGAACCTAAAATCTCACGCGAAGATAATTCGAAATATGAAATTTTGTAATAAATTTATCGCAGAATAATTCGGTGATTATTGTAAATATTGTAATTTTACCAAATAAAGTTTATCATCGTGTTATTTATATTAGATATTTTGCAGATTTTTTCTAGAATTAAGAATTCTAAAGGACGACTGATTATATGTCGACTACCAATTAATAGCTCAAAAAAACTTTCGGGACCAAGGCCAATCTTACCGCAAAGAAAGAAGACCAATTATAAAACGATAAACAGCGTCGTTTATTCCAGAGCGAAAGAAAAGAATTCATGAGTTCACTGACTTCATAATTCTATTACAATAGGCGATTTATTCGCTGTATTTTGCATGCAAAAAAATTACTTAAGAATATAGCTTTATTGTTATATAGATTTAAAAAAAAAGAACTAAGCGATATATATTTGACCTAATTTCAATCGGCAATCGACGTCTCTCGGCAATCGGCTAACGGATCATTTAATGATTCGATCGGTCAAACCTTACGACCTTGCACCATTCAATATCGTTCTCTTCTCATCTCGCTACAGAAATATTATACTCTACGTTTGTTGTTGATTGCCATCCGGAAAACCCGCCCTTAACCACATCACATACGCTGACCAATATTCACCATCAATCGTTCGTATTAGCTGGATATCTACTCAATCAGCTGCATTTATGTCTCTATATTATTCATATCTACCACTGTTGTTAATCATTAATTTTGGTAAAATACTGGCTTGTCCACCATTTATTTCAACACTGTGTGCATGTGAAGATCTACAGAATGGAATAGTGTTAAACTGTTCGATGAAACAAGATGCAACTTCAATTGTTAAAATCCTTCAAGCGAAACAAAGTGAACTTGGTCTAATACAAGAATTAATATTTCGTCACACAAATCTAACAAATATTCCAGCGGCATTTTTTTCTGGTTTATTTGTAAGAAAATTGGATTTATCCACCAATCGGCTGAATAATATCAATCAGAATGCTTTTATTGGTATGAACAGCGTTCTTCAAGAACTTCTTCTTGATCATAATGAGCTTGTCGAATTACCTTCAACGCCAATTGCACCACTAACATCACTGATTCGACTCGACCTATCCAACAATTTAATTCGAGATTTACAACCGCAAAATGCGTTTCCTCCATTGTTGAAGGTTTGATTATTTTTAAATTGACTTTTTAAATTAGAATATGAACCGAACAGAAAACACTGATATTGTTTTATCAAAAATTCGAAATCGATTTTGATAAAACCCCTCTCCTAAAAAATAAAAAAATCACTGAATAATTCAGGTTAAAATGATAACGAAAAAATGTTGATTATGGCAAACCTGAAATATTTAGAATTTCCTTATTTCTATAATACAACTGAAATAACTTTAAAAAAATACACTTCAAAAGTTTTTCCCCCTGTCCGATACCCAAACACCCACTATTTAGTGAAATTGAGGTCGTCTTTGCAGAAATAATTCCAACTGAAGATCATAAATATAGAAGGAATTCCGTAATTATTTATGAAAAAATCTTCAGCGATAGGTTTCATTAAAAATTCCTTTACAATGGCTAGCGAATGAATGGAATGTCAATAAATAATGATTAATGAAATGGTCAAGTTTATGGTTAATAGTTGTTATTTACGAATAATCTTGCTTGTATTATTTTAATTATTTCAATCAATAAGGCGAGGGGAAAAAAATTAACGATTTAAGAAATCATTCGTTATTCTCGAATTCTTCTATATCGCATCGCGAAGAATCACTTCTTAGCAAAATGAATGTGGAAAAAAAAGAACCAAAAAATGGTCGCATATTTAAGTAATATAGTAGTAATTAAGTAGAAAACGCTAAAAAACGCATAAAGCCATGTGCTGATGTGCTAATGTGGTGACAAGTGCCAAAGAATATATCGAAGTATAAAACGGCTTATGGTTAAATGATTGAACATCTTTTTGAAATGTTTCCATAAAAATTGATATTTCTCTTAGTTATTGGATGTAAATCTTGCCGATAATAAAATATGCCAAATTCATAAATCTATATTCAAACAAGTCAAACATAATTTACGAACAATAAACCTCGGTCGAAACTGTTTGAATGAAGTACCTGCTTCTGGTAAATTATTTTTTCTGGTAAAAATCATAGAACTTCGAGATTATTATTATAAAATCAAATGAAGATTTAGAGATAAAAAGCCGGGGAAAAAATTAAATTATCGTTAAAAATTTTTTTTGCAGCAATTCGAGGCTTTAAACAGTTGACAGCTTTACATCTCTATGCGAATAATATAACAAGTCTCAATGCATTATCATTTATGAATCTTCCATCATTAAATCTCCTCAATTTGGCATCAAATCAAATCGTAAATATCCATCGACAAGCTTTTCTTAATGTTCCTAATCTAAGATATTTGTACTTGAGTGAAAATCGCATCGATAAGGTTAGCTTCGATTGAAAAACTTTAAATATTTGGAATTTTTTGGTTCAAACCTATTTAAGCTCTCAGTTTAAAAAAACAGGTATTTCTGATTCTCCTTCTTCTATGAGACACTTTCCAGGGGATCATATGGGGATAAACCCTCAGCACTCCACTCCTAATTTTGTCCAAGGGATAAGAGAAGCCATGTTTCTCAATCCCAATCAAAACAACATTTCAACCGATTTTTATTTTCAATTGGTTTAAAAAATTTCCTTCTTCAAAGCCGAAAAGCTCCTGAAAGAAATAAAAATAAATTTTAAAAAATCCTACGAATTTCAGGTATTACCAAATCAATTCACCTCATTCGAACAACTCGAATTACTCGATTTTACAAACAACGACATTCTCGAGTTAAACGAAAATACTTTTACTGATCTAAAAAATCTTAGGCAACTTTATCTCGGTGAAAATCGAATCACTTTAATTACTGCAAATGTATTCACAAACAGCACAATTGTAATACTTGTACTCAATTCAAATCGTCTCGTTCATCTCAATAAAGACATGTTTCAAGATCTGCAAAAATTGCAACAAATCGCTCTGAAGAATAATCTGGTTAGCTACTTTGAAAAAAAAAAATAAATTTATTAAGTGACTTATTTGACATAACAGTGTATTTTTGTCACTTTCTGATAAATTTTTTCCGGCAATTTCACACTTTTTTTAGAAATTTTGTTAAAATCTAGTTCTTTCTTTTTTTCCACAGACCTAATTTATTTTAAATTCATCCTTTATTTATATTTGCTACACTTTCCATATAATTACAAATAAAATTAACGAAATTTATAAATTAAATTAAATTAAAAACTTATAAATTAAAAAAAATTTAAGAAAAATTGACGAAATTTTTTTATTTGAAATGGAAAATCTTATTATTAAATCTTATTTAAAATTTTTTTTCTGATTATTAATTCATTTTAAAGATTAATACATTTTTATTCAATATCAATAAATAAAACAATATTGTATTGTTTAATATACTATTGAAAGAATTTGCAAAATTCAACAAAATATTAACATTATATAAAATATATTTTTAATTATTGTTGAAAGTGATTTATAGAACGATTAAATATAACTCCACTCATTCACTATTTATCTGGTTTTCCGATAATTCCGACATCCTTCTGCTGGAAAAGAAAATAGATATTTCAAAATTTAAATTAAATTAATCAGTAAGATCAGAGTTTACTTACTGCCTCAATTATCCATTACATCGTTATTTCATTAAATTATTTCCTTATCTCTATGCGAATGCCGTTGAAAAAGAATAAGTGAATTTTAAGTGAATGTTGTTGTAGGCTGATTTCCTAAAATGACTATTTCTTTTCAGTGATAAATCTGAGAAGATAATCGAAAAAATATTTCCAGATCGAATCAATAGATCAGAACACTTTTTATGGAAATTATGAATTGGCGATGGTTGACCTGAGCAATAATAAGTTATTAGACATCTCACCAGGAACATTTTTAATTCAAATGAATTTATTTCTAATTGACTTAAGTTATAATAGATTATTACGAACACCATATGGAGCATTTAATCGCCGAATTAAAACTGTTCTTTTACAAGGTTTGTTAGATTTTTATGAAAAATTAATTTTCTAGGAATATTTTCTAAAATTAAAGTTTATGAAGGAGAGAAGGAAAATTGATGGAAAAATGCTGAATAATTTTATAATCATTTTATTCCTATGTCTACAAGAGGATTGAATTTTGTCCTTGATGGGAGTAAATTTGTCGAGAAGATGAAATCCGAATGGCGCTTAGCTTGACTACGCGAATATGTAATATATAAATGGCTTAATTCAGTTAAACGCCAAAATATAATCCTTTAAAAATATTAACTTAAAAACGTGCTCAAAATATTAACTTAAAAACTTAATATAACCTAGAATATTTTCACAATAAAAATCATCCAGTTTCCTTATGTTTCCTTCAAAAATATAAGGAAAAAAAAAAATTTCCTGCTAAAATTTACAAAAACCGCAAACGAGTATATATATTCTAAGATGACCATCTCAGTGCAAATTTATTTTAAGTTAACCACAGTCATCTATACTCTTTGCTACATTACCATAGCTAGAAATAAAAATTTTCAGAGAACCCATTGGTTTGTACTGAACGTGTACATATTCTACAGCAAGGAGTTGGTATGTTCATACCGAATAACGATGATGTAATATGTGGCAGTGCTAAATCTATGGCATCTATCATTGAGGATAACAACTACAAACTTGATGATTCGGCTGATTTCAATTTAAATAATGCCACAGCCAGCATTAATAGTACCAACTATGGCAATTCCTTTGTACAAGATTCAAAATCAACGACTATCAATCAAAATTTACCATCAATCATTCGACCTTTGTCACAATTATCCGAGGTCAGCTGAATAAATTTTTTTGATTTTATATGAAAGAAATGCGAAGCCAAATAAGAACAATTTATGACTATGATGATTTCAGTTTCAGATTTCAACAAATTTAAATTTTCCAAATTTTTTCGTATATATATGTTCTTAAGGTTTTACTGTTTAGACAACAAATTCAAAAGATTCTCATTTATTGGATGAAAAAATGATGATTCCTATTCGCCCGATAAATGCTCCACCGACCGCAAAACCCGTGAAAATCGATGAAATAAACGATGTAAATGAAGCTTTTGGAAAAAACGATGAACGATTAGTAATCACCAGAGGACGAGGAAATTTTGGGTTTGGAAAAATGCAAAATCATATTAATACGTTTACTTCATCAACAACGTTATCAGTAATTGAGTCAGCAAGTCCTAAAAATGAAATCAATCTACCGACACTTAGTAATGATAACATTTCTATATTTTCTATAAATCCAACAGAAATTTTTAAATCGTTTCCCGCTAAAATAACGCGAAATATGTCACATACTTTACCACCAAGCATTATTATTGCATCACATTTAAATGAAATGAAGAAGAAAGAAACTGAAGCAATATATGAAAAAATTGAACTGCAATATACAACAGATTTACCCAAAGAAAGCGAACGATTCGACCATGAATTCGCTTCTAAATTTGATTCTAAAAAAAGGTTAATTTATTTTGTTTAATTTATTTTTTCTTCGCATTTCGCGTTTGACTGGTTCCACTGGCTATTAGGAGACCTTTTAATAGGAAAGTTTCTTGAAAATAAAAGTATAGGCGAGAGAGAAGTGATTCTCCACCATCATCCTCATCTATTCACTTTATCCTTTTCCAAAAAATGCGAAAACAACTTTCTGAAATGAGAAATTCTACAAGCCAACAGTGAAAAAAATTACGATAATGAATTATTAATTATATAGCAGTTAGCAATTTTAGACTAAACAGATTTATTTCTTCATCTGTGATAACAACAATATGTATTAGTACTGTTATTATTGTTATGGGTGCTGTAATTATTGGCTTATGCATAACAAAACATAAACAAATCAGTCAATATGGACGTGCATCCTCAAGCGGTGCAACAGATGCACGAACTGATGCATATGTTGAAGCACAAGCTGCACATATGAACATGATTTATGGAACTTCAGCATATCGAAACAGGTCTTCCACTGTCTTATATTTTATTAATTGAAGGTAAAATATTTTCTAACATTGTATTTTTCGAATCAAATTTAACTTAATGCAAAAAATTAATAAAAAAATAATTCATTTAGAAAAATGCGATTTAATTTTTCAGAAATCTTCGAACGGACGATAGTCAATCGTGGATGTATGCACCATCGACCTACTATACTTCACATATCTATAAATAAATCTTTATTTTCAACTTTATTTAGCAAATGGTGCGAGTAATTTTGATTTTTTGTTGTACCTCAGCTGAAACAATGAAGTTCAACTCACATACGAATACGAGGTGCACAAGAAAAAATGTGTCATTTAAAAAATAAAATTTAAAAAAATCTGAATGGTAACTAAGTGGCTCAGTTATACTTCTATATCCAAAATTCTAACACTCATTTATATGTCATTGGCTGTTTTAGCCAGTAAGACAAGCCCAGTAAGAATAAATAAATACTTTATTAAAAAAAGGCTCTTCCAGATATTCCAGAAAAAATATATAAATTTAGCTATCAACGACTGTGGAAATCATAATCATTAATAACGAAAAATCTGTGGATTTCGAATGAATGGGCATAAATACTTCTGCTTTTATTCCTCTTATTTTAGCCATTAAAGATAAATTTATAAAAATATAAATAAATACTGTAATAACCTACTTAAAAAAATATATATAAATATTAAATTTCAATTTATTTAATTTCAACTATAATTATCCATTCAATATTTTTATGAATAATTATTATTTTTAAATAACTTTTCTATAGAGAAAATACTGGCAACTGATTAAAATATTTTGTTATATTTACGAAAATCATTGAAAATTCGACTTTTTTCCTTTAATTGATCTTTAAATTTTATCAATTTTTTTATTGTGTGAAAATTTTGAAAAAGACGGGTCAAATAAACATTTGTGAATTCTTTTGCCATATTGAAAAGCAATTCAGTTATTTAATTACTTCAAAATTTAAAAGCCCCCAAAATGATTTAAATAAATGGTTTCATCCTAATTTCTAGTTAGGCTAATTCTGCTGACTGTCAACTATAAGAAATTTTTGCCAGCAAGTCGTTTGGCAATAGAAGTGCAGGTGGGTGGCACCATCCTGGTTTTTAATGGCATATTTTTGCCTACCAAGGTCAGGGAATTGAATCCATGATGATCGACGTGAATGGAAATAATCATACTACTCTGCCTACCTTAGAGTTTTAGATATTCTCAAGAATAAAAATCAGGAATCAAGAGTAAAAACTTCATAGTTCATTTTTCCACCACATTTTTTTCCATAAAACTGCATAAGATGGTTAAAAATTGTGATCAAACGATGGATACGAATGTTTATTGTTCAGAGTATTATTCGAGTATCACAGTTCGATTCCAACATCACACATGAAATCATAAAAAATCAGTGCAGTGCTCAAGATTCACCCATATTTCTATTCCAAAATGAGGTTCTGGCAAAATTGCTTAATCCAACTGGATACAGCAAGTGGATATAACTGCAGCCAGCAAAATCACAAGTGGTGAGTATTAACCAATTACTTAAATCAATTCTGTGAAAAAAATACAAAAAAAATTATTTTAAACAAAGTTTTTCAAGAAGTTATGAAAATTTGCAAAAAAATACTAGTTAATATTTTTTTTAGTGAGCTTTCCAAATAAACTTTAACTGAATGCTGAGTTTTTGGATTTCAGTTAAAGAAATGATTTTTTCGGAAATATTAAAAATAAAATTACTGACAATTTCGATGTCGGAAATTTTGTGAAAATTTTGCTAAGTTAAAGATAATTTTGTCCTTGACCATCAACAGCAGTCAAGTCAAAAATGGAAATCTTTACGGGGCAGCGACCTTTTTCTTCTTCTTCAACGAAAATGTCAACTAGTCAGTTATATGTTACAAATTTATTCGCCAAGCTCTACTACAACAAATCGAAATTTAGCTGCTAAACGATTAAATTCTTCAGCGAACCTTTCATCAATAATATTTTATTAAAATTATCACCACCAGTTTCATCATCAGTACCTAATGTCTATTCAAAAGGCTTTTCTTATTTTCTGCATAAAAATTAGTTTAACAGCTGCCCTTTGCCCGAAATTTTTGAAGAATCAAACTGCCTGTTCATGTTTCGCCTATATTGATGGTATTGTCATAAAATGCAATGGGCCAGATGGTCCAGCAGTTGTTGAACAACTCAAATCGAGTTATCTCGAGGTTCGCGAACTGGCACTCGAAAATGCAAATATCGTCGAGGTATTCTTTCATTTAATTACATTATCCGTATCGAAGTTTCCATAAATTTTTTAATAATGATACTAAGGTCAGGAAAGAAATATTATAACTATTGCTATCAAAAATGTTCCAGTTTTTTCAAATAACTATCAATGAAATATTTAGAATTTAATATAATGTAAGCCATTAGTGCAACCATTTCTAATTAGGCTCGATCCATTGGCTATCAGCACGATACGAAATTTTTGAAATAGAAACACGATATAACACGGGACTGTTCGCCAGCATCGCCTGAATTTTTTAATGATAAATTTACTGCTAATGGAAGCAAAATAACGAACTTCGAAATCCAAATTAAAACCTATCTTTTATCCACAAAAATTGTTTAAAAATTATTTCGATTGAATTAAATTAAAAAACCGTCTACAAAATTACGCTAATGTCACACAAATGAATAACTAAAATATAAACTAAGATCGGACGAAATGCCTTCAAAAATTTACGCATCAAGAAGCTTATCTTGGATAATAACAAAATCCGAGCATTACATCGGGATGCATTTAGTGGACTCGAATCTGTTATGCAAGAATTATCAATATCGATGAATCGTCTCACATCGATTCCAACCGATTCATTAAATGGCATGAAGGCGTTGAATGTACTTAATTTAAAATGCAACTTAATCGAAGATTTAGAGGAAGTCGCTTTTGAGAATTTATACAGCTTAATCGACTTAAATTTAGCTTGCAACCAGGTTAGCGACTTTTTTATTTTCATTCCATTTTGAATATTTTAAAGAAATTTCTAAAGCTTATGAAATCAACTGGTACATTTTTAAATTTTTAAAAGCAACCAATTAGAAGATTGACTTAGAGAACCGATAAAATTGCAACATTGAATACCTTTATATATCAGTCGACTAAAAAAATTCTGCAGAGAGTAAATCAAATAGAGAAAATGAGTGTTAAGATTAAATGCAAAAATACATATCGGTTTTTAGGCGATGAATGTATTATATATTATCATGTAAACATATGATAAGAATGAAGTCACCACTGATTCAATCATAGTGATTTTTGATAGAATTTTCCCCACTTTATATAAAAAATCCAAATCCAAAAAATGCAGTCGAGTGATATGCCGCCAAGATTAGACCACCAAATGTTCGCTTCCTGCCTTTTGACAAGAAAAAGTGTATTATGAGATTGGAACTCCGTGTCCCACATATACTTCTATCCTATCCACATGTTAACCTATGACGATAGAGTCCCATTTTAATTTAATTTTAATTTAAACAGTGGACCAACCAAACCAAATGTAATAAATGCTGTTAAATAAAGTTTGGCAACCCCATAATTATAAAAGTATCGAACTGCAGATTTGCAATATCAGCGGTCCCGTATTTCAAAATGTTCAACGGACCCTACAAAACTTAATACTCGATTACAATTGTTTTACATCGATACCAACAGAAGCGATTCGTGGTCTTGATAATCTCATTGGCCTTCATCTAAAATATAACAATGTTCGCCACTCAATTTTTACAAAAAATTTCCAAATGAAAGAATTCTGAAGAAAATCTCAAACTTTTTGAAATATTTCCAAGTAAAAATATAAGATGTTAAAATTTCTTCAATCCAAGGTCATTTCGAGGTTAAAGAAATCCCGAAATTTTTCTCAAGAAAATTCATGAAAATAGAAATTTATTGACCATAAAATTACAAATTTTTTAAATCTCTGAAGGCCAAAACATTCTTCGTAAATATAATCAAGAATCAAAAAACAGCTATGTCAGAAAATAATAAAATTAAATTTTTAAAATTCTTAAAACAAAATCCCATAAAACACTGGAAATAGCAGAATAGCCGAGTGGACAATGGCTAAAATCCTGTTGAGAGGGAAAGGTTTGGCTCTTGCCTCCAACAGAAGTGGATCCATCATTAGAAAATCCCGGTGGTGCGAACGACTACCTATATTTCTATCGCCAAGTGGCTCCCCGGGAAAAATTTGTAAGCACACTAAAAGCCAGCACAATCGAGCCAGAAATGGTAAGAACTAACCACTTATAATTATGGTTATTTATAAATCACCAAAAATAAACTTTTGATGAATTAGAAAAATGATCTGGAATTCCCTCACCTTTGGGCTCTCTTACTTTCGAATTTTTTATTTTTTAATTAAAATAATTTCAGATAGAACAACTGGAAAATCTTCAATTAATGAATGTATCGAGTCTAGCGATTTTAACCTTAACTGGCAATAATATCAATAAAATAGATGCAAATTTCATGCCCGGTGCTGACAACCTAAGATATTTATACATGGGTAATAATAATTTGACTAGTTTGGAGACCGAATCACTTGAACAATTCGGAAAAGTTCAGGTAAGTCGAGGAAACAATTAAGTAAATCAAGTCTGATATTGTAGATTGACAGCAACTTGATCCAAACTTTGGTTGTTAATCCTCAAAATTTCCTTTCATTTTTTAACAAAATTTCATTTTTAACGATTTATTTCCAGATACTTGACCTTAGCTACAATAGTTTAACAGAAATAACGGAAAGTATGTTCTCCACTTTCGAACAACTTCAACATATAAATCTTGAAGGCAATCTTATTAAGGTTCATTTTATCATTTAAGCACAAATCCTTTAATATTTTAAGTTACAAATAATCTGATGTGCTATTTTCAGGATATAGCTCCAGGTGCTTTCGCAACTACACCTCTACTATTGTTATGGTTGCCAAATAATTGTTTAACCTCTATATCACCAAATATGTTCCAAGGAACACCTTTCCTCAGACAAGTCTCACTTGCCAACAATAACATTCGTAACATTGAGGTAAAAACTTATAAAACTTATTATTACGGATGAATAAGCATCACTATCTTTAAGTCTTTAAATCTATAAGTCTTTTAAAACTCTAAACAAAAAATTAAAACTAAAAATAAAACTAAAACTAAAAATTAAACTAAACTAAACTTCAAAACTAAAAATTTCTTGAATTTCTAGAATTTACTTCTTGCAGTTTCAATAAACGATAACATTTTCAGCCACTAAGTTTTGCACATCTAGCCAATTTACATACTCTTGATCTATCACATAACAAAATTGAAGTTCTCGAATCTGAAGCAATTACTGGATCTGATCATCTCACCGTACGACTACAAGGTTCAAATCACTGCCATCTCAAATATCATAAATAACATTAACAATATCAAAATAATAATTAAGCGACACGAAGCCTTGAATTTGAAAGAGGCTTTATTTTGCATAATTAAAAACCGCGTTCTGCAAGGCAATGGGATTTGAGCTTTTTTATAAAAAAATTTTTGTTATGAAAAAGTTATTCACTCACACTTTTAGCAAAAAACCTTATAAAACCTTATAAACATGAAATTATAATTGTAAATTGTAAATTTTTAGAAAATCCGATGGTTTGTTTACAAGACGGTTTTCATGTTATGAACGGCAAAGAAGCGATCAATTTAACAATTGAACCAAACCTAATTTGTAAGACAAATTATAAAGAAGACACTATCGATAAATGTCCTAAAAATATTGATCAGCGAGCGTCAATTCCGCCATGTTGTAATATAATCAAATCATATAAAGGTTGATTTCTTGAAATGATAAAAAAATGATAAATCAATAGTCAACAATAGGCTAAAATGACAGTTCAAAAAATATTGACTAAATCTACTTATCGTTTCCTGACTAGAAAGGTGAAATTATTAGCAAAAAAATAAAAAAAAGAAAATTTGATCGAATAGTTATGGAATAATTAAGACAAAATGAAATGTACAACAAATTATAGAGATGAAACGAACAGAAGAAGCAGAACTAACCACTGCTAAAGTTCCATTCACGACAAATGAAATTTCATCTCAAGATGAAACTACGATAAAAGTAACAACGAAAGCAAAAAAAAACTCTAAGAAAATCAACTTGGAACGATTTCTGAAGCTTTCTCAACAACCTGATATCAATAGAATGCCAATATATTCACGACGTACAAACTTCATACCAGTTAAAAGTCATATGTTAAGTATTTATACACCAGAACCGGAAAATATAAAGGTTCTCTTATCCTCATAAATGTTTATTTTATCTGAAATACCCATTTTATAAATATTTAAGAGAAATTTCAGAGATATTACGTCATGAAAGAATATTTTACAAGAAAAAACATAAAACGCAAATTCATAATTCGACCACTAATAAAACGCAAATTCATAATTCGGCCACTAATAAATTTACTCAATAAACAAAAATAAAGAAATAATTGTTTTGTAGAATTAATTCAATGAGAAATTCACGTTTTTAGAATACTACTTCCAATCTCTCTACAAAAAAAAAGCAATTAAAAAATTTGAAAAATACTACAAAATACTATAAAACTAAACTTATTGGAATAAAAAAAAAGCGTTTTCATTAGCAAATCCACTTGTTAATGCAAGTTTTCAAATGAAATAAGTAACAAAATTTTTTTCACAAATTTTTTGCCTTTTAATAGTTTTCAGTTTTTAGCAGAAATTTATATCAGTAAAAATGAATTTTTTAAAAATAGTATGAGATATTTATTTATATCCTTTTTATGTTCAGATGTATCGTCCAATACCATCAAGAATTGAACAAAGACAAAAATTAATGGCGCAAACTAGATCACGACTTCCACCATGGATTCAAACACATTCAAAAGATAAGGATGAAACGGTGGACTTTAGCTCTGACACCCGAGTGGAAACAGTTATCAACGACTCATCACAATAATTGTTGTATGTTTATTATTCCATATATTATTGTATGTTGTATGTCAGATTACTAAAATTTCAAACTAAAAATTCAGATATGATGAAAATTTTTTAGCTACGATTAAAAGCAAATTCATTCAAAGCAAATTAAAATTCATTTTTCGATAAAAAAAGAATTTCGAAAAAAATTATATGTAGAAAATTTGCTCTTGAAACAATTGTAAATTAATGAGCATCCAGCTCTTAATTTTGATACTTCTAATAATGATAAATTTTCATGAAAGTATTAAAACGCAATGAATATTAAGCAGATCAACAAATTCGTGACATACTTTTAACAATGGATCATTTCCATTCGACAAAGTTGTATATAGTAAAATATACACAAATCTTTTAACAAATGAAGAGAAAAAAATCGAAAACAAAAAGTCAGAAAAAAATATGCAAGATAATATCAATGAAAAGAAATGAAATAAATAACCTACCTGATTCAAATGATGGTGAAAATTTCTTGATATCCTCAATTGAATCGTAAGGAGTTGGAATTGGACCGCGAGTCAATATGAGATTAACTTCAACCTAAAACAAAAAAAGGCCAAGGAATACATTAATCCAGATAAATTTACATTTAAATTTACATTTCCATATTTTTTTTAAACATTATGTATATATTATAAAAAAAAAAGAAACTTTGCGAACTAAGGCGGCAATAATCAACATTTCAAAAAAATAAGAAATTTATTTTGCATTTATTTTTACTTTAGGTTGTTCAAGACTATATGTGGATTTAGCTTTATTTCTATTTATAATATATACATTTTTCTATTTATTCTGAATTATTTGTGGTAACTTCTCGTAAACCATAATTCAGTGGAATCAAAAATAATCCAATCTTCAATGATAATAATAGAAAAAATATTTTAAAAAAATGGAATACTTACGTTACCAACTAAACATATCACAGAAATAGGTATATAAGCCATACTGTTGGAAGAAAAAAAATTGATATCCGCTTCAAGTTGATCAATAAATACAGAAAAAGAAGCAAAAAAATGAGAAATTTGCAAATATTGAAAGTGATCTAAAGTAACCCGCAAAAAATGCTGCGGTTGTAGAGCAATGCGAATCTATAAATGAATCTATAAATGAATTTCAATAAAATCTGCGAGATAATAACAGAATATTGTTTATTTTATTTCATCAAATGGTGTAATGTGGCGTATATGAGGATTATAAATATTGCATAAGAAAATAAACGAATTTCACCACATGGCAAAAAAGAATGGTTTGAAAAAATTGCAAGCACATAAAAAGCTAAGGAAATACCTGGGTTGCCGATTTATTAATAACTGCATGAAAAGCCACATCACTCAGAAGAGGAGTAGATAAAGTAAATTCACCGTGATCGGTATCAACCCATATAGGAGAAGTTTTGATCCAAAGACGTTCCTCATCTAAAAATTTTGCTCATTACATTTTACAGGCATATTTCTCAAAACGTTTCATTAACTGTGGAACAACAAAATGTAAAAACCTTCAACATAATCTAGTTCATAACGAAATCTTACATAATCTAACGTAATCATAAATTTCAACCAACATGTAAAACTAAACAAAACTAACTTTCAGAACCATCTGTTGAATTTTGGTTCAAATGGACAACGAAATTTCGAAACGAAGATTTGTCACAGGGAACTTTCAAGGAATCAATGAAATCAATAGTGCTCGAAGATAAAGATTTAAAAAAACTAGAATCTTGAAAATTTTCGTTATTAACTGCTGTCACCGCACTCATGCTAACCACCACTCGCCGAGGTAAGCGATTGTCTGCCTTTGATGAAGAAGACAATGGCACTATTACCTGAAATGGATCTAAAATCATTATCATTGGTTTATTTTAATAGTTAAGATGAAAATAAAAGATTTTATACAGAAGGCAAAGTTAAGAGCTGAGTTTCTGAAAATCACTTTAAAAAGTAGCTCACTTTCGGCATTAATGCGTCAATACGAAAATTCGTTTTTGGCATATTCTGTATATCCAATAATACCTCAGAAGATTGCTAAAAAAGATGTAAAATTAAAAATCACTAAAATCTTAACTTCAAAAAAGCCGTATGGTATCAATGGATAACGAATTCTCTTAAAAATAATAAAACAAAAAAGAAGAAAATAAATGAAGATAATACCAAAGTTTTATCAATGTCATTACAAACATAAAGAATCCAACGTATCGTCCTTTGATCAAATACAAACGAGAATGGTCCAAGTAGAAGATGGGTAACATTTGAAGGCACTTAGATTAAATAAGGTAAACACAAAATATATTTAAATGAATATATACATATAATGAGATAAATTGGTATTTTAGTTTGGATCAAGCACAAGAAATGCAGAAAATTATTTCAATTAAGCAAATAATAAATAAACTTACATGGTACACTTTCTATGGCTGGATGATAGAATGAAGTAAATTCTAGATGAACTAGTGGTTCAGTGGGAGGAACAGAAGCTTTTGAATTTCTATCTGACATAAATACATTAAATAGTTTATCTTTTTTCGTGTTTGAATCAGTCACACACTGAACAATCAAATCGTAAATCCTAATTATACAGTTTTGAGATAATAATTGTGGCCAGATTCGCATAAAACGATTTCGTACATTTGCAACTGTAAAGCAACAAGAAGTTTTTCGCAAATATAATAATATGAAAACCAAAAATTCCAACTGAAATATATACCAGGCAAAAAATCCCTTTTATCATAAGCGCTATTTTCCTAATTTTTCTATTTGAATCGTTTTTTTTTAGGAAGAATTGCAAGACTTATAAATTATTGCAGTTCACAGCCGAGAAATTAAAATTGCTGAAAATACGATAAAAATTTACGGAAAGTTACGGAAATTTTTAAATTTTTAGAGATTCAAAAAAATAATAGCTTTACCAAGAAGTGAACATAAAGTACGATAATGAATTTCGAGGAGTTCCCGAACCCAAACAGAGCATTGGTTCTGCGCGTTATAACGCACCCAGTTTAAGCGATCCGAAACAGCCAAATTAGCAGGATAAAAATCGATTGATATGCGTTGAAGTGTTACTTGAAGAGCGCCACTTTCTATATTCCAATCTTGGGGAAAGTCTAAAATTTCCTTTCAATAAGAACGTTTCAAACTTAATAAATGGTTTACGACAATCGCCAAATCGGCTTACTTGAAGAATCCGAATTATCGTCACATAAATGGAGATCAATTTTGCCGAAATAAAAGTGAAAAGATGTTTGATCGAAATCAAAATTCTGGAAGGTTTTCGAGATCGAAGTCTTACGAGCGACTTTTTGCGTCGTCAATATTGCTGACTTAATCTCATTTTGCTGCATAATTTTTGGAAATTCGCAAATTTAATATTATTTTTATTAAAATATACATTTTAATATAGAACATTATTTTCATAAAAATAATCAGAATTTTAAAAAAATGAAAATTAAAAAATCAATGAAAAGGAAAAATAAATGGAAAAGCATGGAAGTTTTATAAGTTCTATAAGAAGTTATCATACCAAAAATTAGAATCTTAATTGCGCCAGACATTGCACGAAAGAATAAAAACCTGTAAATTTTGACCGATTTTCTTTGGAGCTGCTTTTATGACACTCATTATATGACTATAAAATGCTATAGCCGATCTAACTTGTGGAAGAGTAGCAATCCACAAAATATCATCAAGAATCACTTGTATTCGACCACCAATTACAGCACCATCTGTATATATTTCAGCATTAAAAGATCGAGTTAACTAATTTTCCAAAAATTTATATTCAATTTTAAGAGGAAGATTATTCAATCTCATGAGAAAATGCAGAAAAATTTACCTAGAATTGATTTTTTAATCGAAATGCGACTTTTCCCACTACTTGTAATAAGCCTCAGAGGAGCATTTATATTTGATCGTTTCGAAGAATCGCTTCTAACAGAAGCTTCAATACGCAACAACTGCCAAGTTACCTGCAGATTAAAAATCGCAGCACTGAAAAAAACTGCAATATTTAATAATGTTCAGCTGAAATAAAATAATACCATTGAATTTCAAAAAATGGTGAATTAAAACAGAAAGACGATAAATGAAACTAACTTGTTTAAACATAAGCATTTGGTTTAATGCTTTATCGATAATACGACTATACCTTAAATTGGTAATCGCTTGCCAACCCGGACTACGACTTTCAACTGACAGCCTTGATAACTGTAAAAAAAAAAATAAATGTACAAAATACCACAGAAAAAGACCTATATATTAAAAGCACCTTGATTTTGAAAAATAAAAAAATAAAAGTAATGTTAAATGTTTGAACGAAAATAAAATAAACATACCATAAAAGACCCCCCAAAAACACCAGAATCGAAATGTACTTCCATCGAGTTAACATATAATGACATACCTTCAACAACTCTGTTTGCAAATCCATATGAAGAGTCCGTAAGACCGCTGCAATATAAAAATTCAAACGATGCTTCAACAAAATTTTTTAAAAATCATACCTCAAAAAATTTGATACATTCTGCGAAGGAGTTTCTGAAGTGAGCTGCACATTGACCCGGATTTCATCGACAAACTAAAATTTATAGAAATTATAGAAATGAAATTACTGAAAATTTTTTAATATTCATTCACAAAATTATAACAACTGAAGTTGGCCGAGTAAAGAAAAAACACTTTCAATTAATAGCTTCATGTTCCCGTTATTAAATAACATATAGAACTATTTGCATATGATGGATAGAATGGTTCAGTGGATTGTCGCTGAGTTGCGAGCGCCGATGCTGAAGTTCCATTCCTTGAAGGAATAAAACTGTATAAAAATCCGGATGATGCTGGCGACTCACCTCTATTTCTATTGCTCAAGGGTCCCTTGACATATTGCTCAATATGACAAGCCGGTGGAGCGAGTTTAACCAGTAATGGAGTGAGGATACATGGACATTGATGAGGACTCTTTAAAAAAAACTATTTGCATTCGAAATACTACCGCCAGAAATCATGTTCCTTTCCATCGTCGTACCTAAAATGAACTGAAAAAATAAACCATTTGTAAAGGCGAAGATTGTAATCTAGTCCAAGGCACTTTAACGGAAATTCGATTGCACGTTGCTCGATTTATTCTAAGCCAAGCTGGCAACTCAAGAACCTAAAAAGAATTTTAATTTTAATGAAAACAGTCCTTTTCACAGCCACAGATTTTCAGTAAAATGAAAGACGATTTTATGCTAACTTCAGCACAATTAAAATTATTCATCTTAAGCATTCATCTTTTTCATTTCACTTAGTACTTTAAATTTGCTGGAAAATTCAATAATTCAAAAGAAATAAAAGAAAAGAACGTTTAATAGATAAATTTGAAAATAAAGATAAAGACAGAATAAAGAAAGTATGCCTCAGCTAAAACTTCTTCATTTAATTCAATATCTCTAAGTTCACCATGTCCACTGAGTATTTGCACACTAATCTGATCAGCCGTAATATTTCGAGCAAATCTGAAAAATAAAGTTTTTTATGCAAATGGAAAACCATAGAAAATATTAATAAATAGAATGCAACAACATTAGAAAATTAAAACATTTATTCATTGAGAAATAAAAAAAGCACGATTAACAATTTTCGCGACATGTAAATTCAATATTATTTCTCCGGTTATCCGGTGCGCAATGCCACTAAAGCCCACTAGGCGTTGTCTCCTTGCACTCAGCTCTGTCTTCCGTCCTCTGTCCTCCCCTCTCTATTCTTCTACCCTCAACCTGCCTCATTGCCGCCGTATTACTTCAACGTCACAGATTTAATTTCGCATCTCCATTAATCCTTGCAAGAAATTACGAGAAGGCAATAGTTATATGGCGAAATGCGCGCATATCGAAAGTGCATTGCAATTGCATTACGTTGTTTAATTTAACTGTAAGGAAATTAAAAAATTGCGGGAAAAACGAACTTCGAAAGATGTTTGATGATTTGATTTTTTATCAAATTTGCCATCACATAACCACACGTTTGCAAAACTTTTCGCCTTTTTCTTTTCTCAAATTCATTGAAATTTATTTTAAAAAAAATCGGAAATTAAGCCATAAAAAGATGAAAGTGATAAGAAACAAACTGCAATTCTTCTTTATTCGAATAAAAACTTCATTCGCATTTTAGCAATTTTTAATTATTTAAAGTCGATTCTCTAGAAAAATTTTTAAAATTTGAAGATTTCCATGCTTTTCTCGTTATTTTATCAGTTTTACAAATATATAGGCTTAGGCCAAGAGCGACGAAACCGAAGTTGAAAAGGCAACTAGAAGAAAGTTTCCAGAAATTGAACTAAGCAAATAAATATGAAAAGCAGTTAGACCATTTCGAATGAACTGACGATGTGAGAACAAAAATCCGCCAGAACGTCTAATAATCGTATGAAAATTTAAGTGAATATCTGTGCCGTATTTTAGTATCGGATAGGCTTTCAACGAATTATTGTAATTTGCAAATATATAGGGTTAGGCTAAGAGCGCGTTTTCGGATCTTTTGATTTGAACTTTCTGGAAGTTGAATTTTGCTTGGGACAGGAGGGGGGAGTGGTGGAAAGGTGAGCAAGTGCCGGATGAGCACATTCAAGTCCTTCTCTTGCTACTTGCTGCTGTGGAGTGGACCTAAGCTTTCCGCGCCCAGTCCTAAGGTTTGTAGCTGAGGCTTATAGCCTATATAAAACTATAGAAAAATTAAGGATTTCTTTATATATTTCCGTTATAATGAGGTTTATTAATGAGATAATAATTAAAATAATTAAATGGTTAATTACCTTTTACTGATTGATGAATTCCAGCAGCTTTGCATTTGTTGGACTTTTCGATTAAATGGACAGCGCGAGCTTGTGTGGGCTTCTCGCGCAATTTTTTTTCCTTTCTCCTTCACTTTTTCTTCTACTATTTCTCCGTGTCGCATCTAGTGTTGACAAACTGATTCCTCAACGATAGGTGAGCGTCTGTCTTTTATCGAAAAGCACAAAAATCTTTAGACTTTTAAAACTTTAAAAAAAATTAAATTATTTCTTGGTAAATTTTATATTCAATTTTTTTTAAATTCAGTTTTCAAATGAGATTTAAATTTTGACAAAATATATGTTTCTGAAAAATTTTTGTCTGACCAGTCTTTTCTCACAAATTTTTGTTTAGAATTCTGTTTTTTTAAAAAATTATGTTAAAGGCGAAGGACAGAAGAAAAAATTGAATTAGCGAAGGTAATGCGATTAAGAACTGATTATTTCAAGCTCAGATCAGATATTTATTGTTTTTACTCATGCACAGATGGCAGAGTATTGTTGTTTTGGTTATCGTTTCAGTTGTTTGGCATTATGGTTCTTCCTTCAGGAATAAATCTATTAGGGAATAAATCTACTGTGCTACTGAAGATCCATTTGTGCTCTCCTCATGCTCTCTGGCAAATTTGTTTCATCCTTCCAATAACCAGTGCAGTTAGTCAATCAAAAGTGTCTTAATCACTTGCTTATATACATTTTTGCTTATCTTGTTTGCTCATTTTCCATCATCATTAAAAATTCCCAAATAATTCGATTTCAAAAAAGAATTTTGTCGCCGTAAATCACAAATCAATTAATTATTGTGAAAATCGTAGGTAGGTAATTTCTAAATTATCATTTTTATCGTCAATTAGAAGTATTAGTTATTATTATTATTAACTTATTATGATATTACTTAAAAGGTTATTAAATTATTAAAATTAAGTCATTAAAATAGTTGAACTCGCAAATATAAATTTTAATATTATGGATGCGAAAAAATTCAATGAAATTATTAAAGCCAATTAAATCTATAACTATGGCTTTGCAATCTTTGATTATTTTACATGAAATATTAGCATTTTAACTCTATATAATTTCCATTACATATGGGTCATCAGCAGCGGATTTTGCGTCAGTGATAAATTTTCTATTATCATGGGATAGAAATTGAACTTTGATGTAATCGGGAACCAAATAGAACAGTTTTGTTTTCAGTTGATTTAAAAGAAAGTAAACAAATGTAAGGTATTTTTTTTCGACATCCACTCTGCTTTTTCAAACGAATTTTATTGTTGGACTTTTTCAAAATTTTCCCTAATATATAAAAAATCCGATAAGCAAACATTGTTAAATCTCTTAAACAAAATTTCAGTAATGGATAATTGTAGAAATATGGATAGTATCTTTAATTTCATTTTGGAGTGCCCTTCTACTTGATTCACTTGAAGTTTCACTTCCACAGAAATAAATATCCTTTCGAAAATCCAGGTAGTACTAGTGATATTTACTATCATCAAGTGCTTCCCTGGCAGAATTTGTCTGGTACATTCAACCAGTGGAGCGAGCCTAACCAGAAACAGTGAGTATTTCTATATATTTGCATATTCATAGAACTTTATTTTGATATTTAATCTTCTAATATTTAGAAGTGCAATATATCGTGCGACAAATAATCATTGTGAAAAATTTTATTTGAGCAATTTATTTTGAGTTTTTTTTAGAATAAGATCGATAAAAGCAAGAATAACGAAAAGAAAGTAAAAGTAAGTGAAGAAAGTAAATAGAAGTGCAAATTTACAAATTCAGTGGGAAAAATTAAAAATATTTTATTGTAAACAATAAAAGTTAATGTGGCAAGAAATTTTGGTAGATAATCTTTGCAAAAAATGCGAATTATACAATTAATGACTTATGGTTTGTGGCGATCATCCAAGACTCGCACCGCAAATAATCCATAAACTGGCTTATGATCTGATGCGTTCTCTTCCCACATTATATCGTATTTTAACGAATTTATTTGTTTACTTTTTTTGCAGTGATATAAAATGCGATCCTGAAAAGAGATGAAATTAAAGAGATGAAAAAAAGAGAGTATTACTGAAATGAGTATTATTATTTATGCAAGCCTTGACAAAAAGTCTATAAATTATTATTTTAAACGTTTACCGTATAAGACGGAATCCGATTACAAACATATTCATTAGAGTTGACGATGAATTTATGAGTTGGCGGAAATCTTATCATAGGCTCTTGAAAGTTTTTGAAAAAAATGCCTGAAGTAGATGATCTTTGAATCTTTTTTAACTCGCTTTATATTTTGCTGAAGATTTTGGTGCGGATTTAGGTTATAAACAGATTTTCTTTTAACAGCCCCTTCTTCTTCTAACAGCTCTCATCATTACTGGGTTGTAAATATCTGAAGCGATGTTTCAACACTCTTCTTAACGTGGATATCTGCATTGCGCAACCGCACTTAGGTCTGAATATAGCTTGTTTAGGGCGTCTCCTGTCTCGTATTTCCGTAAGTCTGTTGAGTAAAAGGGAAGCAAAAATTTTCATGTCTAGTAGGCTGATTCCTAGATGTTTTCTCGAGGATTAGGAGCAGAATTGCTTTGCTCCAACCATCATTTTTCCATACTTGATAGTAAATTTATGAATAATGGAGGTTATTTCTTTTTCTTTTGGCGGCAATTGCAAGCATATGGTTATGGACGAATCAACTTTCAGGGGCAACAGAGTTAAGTTTGGCCTCAAAGAATTTTTCCATCTGATGAGGCAGTCCTTAATATTTTTTACCGGGACGCCATTGCTATCCCTTACCATTCCATTGATCAGTCTCCGGGTTATAGTTACTTTATAAAATAGTTTCATATTATCGCCTAATCGAGTCGCCGTCTCCATTATCAAGGCCATGTCACTCCAATAGTGATTTCTGTCCTGCCATGTTGTAAATCTTCGAAGCATCTGGTAGTTAGGATCACCTGACATTCGCGCTTTGGCAGCTTTTTCAGACAGTTGCTTCCGATATACAACTAGCGCATTTCCTACTAGTATGCCCTAGAAGTGGCTGATTTACGGAGACATTCCTTTAGTTTGGACCAGTTTTCATTTGCCGTTCCAGAAAAATCATAGATATTTGCATCATTGAGATGCTTCAATAATTCGGTTGAAACGCGCTCACTGTCCCCGAATTTTTTAGTTTGAGAATTTGAAGGATCTTAGGGATGCTTTTTTTTGCTAGCTGTCAATTTTATGCGGATTGAACCATAACATGGTCAGATCCATGAAGATTGCCCGTTTCAACGCCACAATAGGAATGATTATTTAGTGCTGAACTCTTCAAACGGCGATTGACTAAGATATAATCAACCTGGTATTAGTTATCCGGGGGAGGGGGGGGGGGTTCCATGTGACTAGATATTTCCTACGATGTCGGAAGCAAGTATTAATAACGAAAAGTTCATGCTCTTCAGCATAACAAAGAAGGCATTCCCCATTGGCATACCGCTTTCAGATGCCATATTTGTCAGTTGTCGAGGTCATCGCAGCGGCATTATCATCCTACGCACTCATTCCAGTCTCTCTCGATTATAACCATATCACGTTTCGGTAGAGAATTTGTTAACAATTGAAGTTCCGTGTAGAACTTATCTTGATCACAAACATCTGCAGACAACGTTTGGGTATAAATACTTACCGAGATATTATAGAACTTACCTTTAAATAGTCTTTTACTGGTTTCCACTCAAACAAAACAGAATGGGCTTCAGACATGACAATCGCTATGCCACTTCGCGTCGCGTTATCCGAAGCACCACAGTGATATGGCAATATATCTGCTCTAAGCCAGAATCAATAAAAATTAAAATGCTCAAAGAAAATAACCTTGATTGCGTCCTATAGTAAGTTCATCATCACTTAATAGATGTGTGAACATAATTTCTCCTGACGGTTGATCGAAATGTCTAACTATTTCATCCAGCCGTCTCCTACTTATTAATCGAAAATTCATATCACCCAACCAAAACACCTTGAAATAGTTTGATTGTATGATGATTTTTTTTAAGAAATTGGAGAAATATTTTAAACATACATTTTAATAAGATAAATTTTTGGCCAAATTCTTTTGTTTTTATAAATTTTTTACATTTAATTATATTTCTTACATTATATTGGTTAGGCTGGTTGCGCCGGTTAAAAAGATGAGGCGCTTTTAAGCTATTTGAAAATGACAAAAGCTACTCCTTTTCCTACTGCCCAAGTCCATGTATCGCTGGGCCACTTATGTTCAAAATCAGTTTTCTCATTTTTACCATCATCCATCATAGGCTTAGCTAATAACGAAATATATATCAATTCATATAATTAGCTTAATATGACTTAGCCAGCGATATTGTCAATGGAAGTCGCAGTCACACAGAATAAAAGAATTATGCGCACTATAGCGATCTCAGCTATTTTTTTCAATTCGATGGCCCCATTGTGCTAATTTCGGTTAAATGGTTTCGCAGTAATTTCACAAAGATTTTGCAAGGAGGAAGCGTTTATAGTTGCTGTTATCTGGGCTAAAATTTCGTCTTTTGCATGGCCATTTCGCATAAGAGTGGATCTAAGATATTTAAGGGATGGCTTAATAAAAAATATTTTATTAGTGTCGGCTGTATAAGTTTTACTTGCATTCAAAAAAACCAGAATTCTATTTTTGCTGCATTAGTCGAAACACGGTTTAGCATTTGCTGTAATACTTCATAACTATCTTTAGCGTTTTATTCAAGATTTGTGACATTATTTTCTGGACTCTTTCCTGCCTCTTTCCTGTCCACGTCTTGAGTGCAAATAGTTAATTATATGATAATACTTACATATTCTATTTGCTGAGAAATATTGCTCGAAGAATCGTCAAATGAAAATGGTGCATACTTCAAGCTGTCACGAATTTTTCTATAATCGTCGACTCGCCGTTTAAGAAGTCCATCTATAATTTCTTGAATAATTCATTAATGGGTTTAGCAAATCAAATAATATTAATTTTGGTTAATAGGATTTTCATGCGTCTTGGTCGTGAGCAGCCGTGCGCTCATCGATTTATTGATAACGCTTGCTCCCATTCTTTTTTTCCATTTTCTTTTTAAATAATTTAAAGTTTTTAAATAACCTAAATAGTAAAAAATTTTCCTTAGTTATTTTTTCCCTTTGTCTTGACAACATAAAATCTCACATTAAGGCCAAATCCGAGTGGAATCTTTTATTTTTGTTCTTGATTTTCTATCTCTAAGCCTATGAGTATAGAAAAGATCACAATATCAGCATTCGCATATTCCAATGAGAATGGTATCCCTAAAACTTTGGTATATGCGATAAGACCAAGAGGGAATAAATTTAAAAACGGCCATTAAATTTTCGAGAACTAGCCCAAGTAAGGAAGTCGATAACACTGTACATAATGAGATCCTGACTAGCTGTGTAAAATGTCTGAATGGATAAAGAGTCAGGTGGCAACTTTCTACACTTTATTAAAATATTGTGTGGATATCGTTTGCCTGTCGAAAATCCTTTTCCTGATTCTGAGGTTAAAATAACTGTACCAGGTTTGGATAAAAAAGTATTGGCTTTATCATACTGGCTTATTAGTGCTAATGCTCAATAGCTTAAGGACTAATGCTGGTGCTTATGTTCCCACGCATGCACGAGTTTAAATTTGTATAAAGGCAGATTCTATGCTGAACTTAACGAACTTAATCGAATTAGTAGCGTTACTCCAAAAAATAATCGTAATATTGAGAGACGATTGCGCACGTTGGATGTAAGGCCATCTTTTTATCTTCTTTATCTTCTATGGTCGATAAATATGGCGTTATATCCTATATGCCGATGAAGAAAATTTTATTTCGCTGCCAGGCACGAAATTTCTGACACCAGTAAATGCTTTCTGCTTTAGTAGAAGGTATCTACATGGAAAGAAAACCATTATTCGAATTCGAATCAGGCTTATGAGCGGAACTCAATATTAGAATCGTGGGAACAAGATCAGCTATTTCATTTAGGAATATGTTACGAAACAGAAACTCCAAATGAGTCAAAACTGAAGTACTTGAAGTACTAAATACTTTTATGTTAAACCTTAGTGATATCGCTGGAACAACGAAAGATACTGGTCTCAGTTAAAATCTTGCCTTTAGAAGTCGCATAAATGAGCGCTAGAAACTAATATAATGCAAGCTAAGTTTCAGACGAAATAGTCCACCACCCGGTCGATGCAGTGATGGCACCGTCAATCCTGCAGACAATTATAACGATAGAAAAAAAATCGATCCTAAAGGAATATGGATGTGAATATGGAAATAGGAGCTCGCGGATCGTTGATTATTATTTCGCTTATTTCACAAAATAATGAGAGAGAGAGAGTTAGCCCAGATATTAATAGTAAACAACAAATGTTCGCATCTAATCTGGGTTGTAATCCTGCTGTGGCTGCGAAAACGTCTGTCTTTGACCATTCTTGCCTATGGCATAATTTACGTATCCGTGCCATAGTATCTCACCTTCGCTTCCACCTTCGCTTAGTTACAAAGCTTGCACATTAAACCATGCTGTTCGTCATCTGTCACAAGAATTGGTGCATATATCGCTGTTTGAACCATGTGATTTATCAAAAACCGAGAGAATCAGTCAAAGAACTTGGCTGGCATATTCAAGAAAGATTTTGAATGCAGAGGTGGCTCAGAGGCTTAGACAATGAAAAAAGGGGTGTAGTTGTTTTAGCCATCGGATTGAAGATTTACTCTAATTACTCTAATTACCAGTTAAGGGGCCAGTCAAACAAGCAAACTGTCAGAGCAGTGATGCACAATCATTTTTTTATTTTTAAAGTGCTAATAACCTCGTTTTTAATCGGCGGGATGTAAAGAAAAACTACGAATATTTCTTAAATAGTTCTCATTTATCTGCAGCCATCTTTGTCATATTATTTTATTATTTTCATCATTTATTTTACATTATATTCAATGATTTCTGTGGATAGATTTGTCATATTTCATCAATGAAAAAGCCTTTTACAAATATAATGTTTTAATTTTTTTTGGAGGAAATACTTGAGGGAAAAAAATTTTAGGAGATAATAGATTTAACTGAACATTTTATGAATATAGGTTTTTACAAGTAAAAATAATAAAAAAACAATATAATCCCATCTCCCAATAGTTATTTCAAGCTGCACTGTGGAGGGGTCGCATAATATTTCGCATCTTTAACTTTCATCTATAATTTATTTCTAACCGTATTTGCTAATATATGGTCTAAAATCAATCTTTGTATTATAAGGATTGCTAGTTGCTGCTTTCAGATGGGTAGTACTCCAACCAATAAAATTGCTATTAAAAAATTTTAGGGTTTTATGATTTTATGACTAAATTGACTCAAATTTTGGCCAAGTGTTACCAAAAAAAATCAAAACAGATTAAATAGAAATATAATGTAAAACGGATGATAAAAATATTAAAAGAGAAATTAAAAAATAAAAGCAAATAAATTCAAAATGAACACAAATCCTCAAAATACCTATTTATTCATAAAATATGAGAATCTTGACGCATTTTCACGATTGACGCAGTGAGAATATAAAATCAGATATGTGCAATGGACAATTTGGTACCGAATATCCTACTGAACAAATTTTAAACAGAATAGCTATATTAAGAATAAATCAATGAAAATGCTGGTCTTGATAGCAAATCGGCTATATCTACTTCTCTATTCACTGTGTCCAACTGTAAAATCGCGCCGGGATTCTTTTGGAAGACGATTTTTGTGGATGGATTTGTCGAATTTCAGTGAAAAAGCCAAATACAAGTGCTTCCAAATAAATATGAACAGACAACCGAGGTTCCTCAATTTTGGAAAAGATTCTGGAGGCACAAGTAGAGGTTTAATAAATTTCCTTTCTTGAATTTCGTCTTTAGTTTTTCATTAGAGTGTATATAAGTGAATTCTGAGTTCAAGTTGTACTGCTGGTTCAACCAAATTGTGTGAAACATCAAAAGGGTTTTTAACGGCACCAAAACAATCCGAAGATTATTCTTTAAATAATAATTTTAGTTTCTCGGTATAACCGATACTCAATTGCCCGTATTTTTGAAAAAAATAAAAATTGTCCGGCAACTTGTTGTCATTATAGCTAAAAATAAGTTGAATAGCGATGTTCGTATAAAAAGATGTTCTTCAGCGTGAAATTCAACGTGATGAACAAATCCGTTCGAGTTATTTTCAAAATTTTCATTTATATGATTTGAAACAAATATCAGTACTCAAATTTCATATAGCAATAAGGTAGATACACTCATGAAACATTCGTTCGCAAATCGCCATCTGTAAAATGCATTGAAGACGTTGTAATGAACCGAAACTAACTTTAACGCAATTTTTGATGCGTCAAATTATGATACGTTGAGCTGTTAATGATTGAATAGAGAACCAACTTTCTATCCTCTTTGCCAGAATATTTTTTTTTTATAATCTGAATGTTTGCTTCCAAAATGTCCTTTTCAAATGACTGTGATTCTTCTGGGCTCCCACGTTTGAATTGCAAATGATACATAGAACTTTGAGTAATGAAGCAGTATTTTTTTGTTCTCTCAGCTCGAAAAAATTCTATTTCTCTTCGATTTCCCTTTGATTTTTCATTTCTTAGGCAGAACAGAAGTATTTTTTTCGTAGTAAAAAAATTCAGAGGCAATATAGGCAATAAAACGTTGAAATAAATAATTTAAAATTTAAAATTAAAATTTAGAAGTTTGAAAAAGAAATTAAAATTCGACAAAAAAAAGAATAAAATTTGTAGGATTCTTTTCCCAAAGGTCCAGAAATCTGCGGGGAGGCGCAGAGGTTTTTAAAATGGGTTATGCGTCACTGTTAGAGGAATTGTGGTTAATATAAGGTTCCTTCTCTAGAAAAGAACTTGGGGTAGGTGCAGGTGCAGGAGCCCAGTATTTCCCAGTATTTCCTATTAGATTTCACTTTTGGTGACTAATTACTCCTACTGCTTGATTTTAGAAGGAGCAATCAGCAGCAAATAATAAAAAAACTTATCCATCAAGGTTTTTTTGCTAATTTTGTAATTTCCTACTTCCATTAATTATTTAATTCTTTGATTTCCTTAAATATATTTCCAAATTTCTTAGCGGTATGAAATTTACGAAAATCTCGAAATAATTAGATTCAAAAATGCATAAGACAAACGAGAAAGATGACAGCCTATAAAAAGAAACGTGGCTTGAAATAGTTTAAATTTAATGACGATCGCTCCTTTAGTTCGTATTGGTTTTGTGATAGTCGAACTTGATATAAATTTCCATTCAGGAACTTAAAATTAAAATCAGTTGGAAGAATAAAGATGGCTAAAATTATTAAATTATTAATAGAATATGAATGCAAAATGTTATATTATTGGTTATACAAAATATTATATTATTGGTTAATCGAAAAGTCAAAGAAAGATTTAAGCTTTCATTGAATCACTATCAAAACTGTTGGATAGTCCATCCATAATCCATAAAATCCAATAAAAAAATGAAAATAATTATCCACAGAAATAAATAAGATTCATAAGAATCATACGAAATAAGAATCATATTTAAGAAATTTCTGGTTTTAATATTAAAATTTTGTTCAACCTGATAAATAATGTAAAATAGTAGATCGTATAAGGAGAATTATCATTTGCGACCATTTGCGAACCCAACAATATATCCAGTACGAATCCATAAGCGATTCCTTGATCATTTTTACTACGTCATCATGGTATTTTCTACAATGTTATTTCTCTCGATCTATTAAAGCCAAAAAATAAAAAGTTAAAGACATGTATGAACATATATGACACTTTGTTCAGAAAAATCTATAAAAAGTAATCTGTATGTAGTCTGTCCATGCATAGATGTATGAACTTACGTATTTGTGGAAGGCAATTCTTGAAAACACAAACAAATTAGGTCAGACGTTGCAGCTGAACCTTCTTTCGATATAAAATTTACTATCCTTGCCAAACAGGATGACTGCTAAATGCATTCGAAAAACACTTGTAATGAAATAAAAAAGAAAAAATAGGGTAGAACTATCATCAGCCTTCTCTCTATCAAATTAAATGCGAACGAGATAATAATTCGTTCATTCATCTTACAGGAATGTACAGTGAGTGTGAGACTGGGATGCCATTCGAGATTGGAAAAAAGTGCCCGACGGCAGTAAAGAGAGGGAAATTAGTCAAGACTGGCATGTCATCAAGGCATATCAAACACAAGAACTAACTATGAATATCTTGATGTACCACAGATACCACAGTCACATGGAAACCATGATGAGAAGACGAGAAAGTCTACAACATCAAATCAAACATATTACCAAAGAATAAGATAGAGCTTGAAGAGCCAGTTCAAAGGGAAAATTAGAATCCATCCATGCCAATCATCATATATGCAACTGGCACAGTAAGATGGTCAAAGGAAGAGGCTGTCGATGTGAAGGCTTGGAAAATCCTCACAACATAGAAATTTTCATCCAAGTTTTATAACCAGTCGGAAAAAACACATTAAGTGCCAAAGACTGTCTCGAACGAAGGAATACATTCAGGAATACATCAGGAATAGCACAGTGGCACCAAAGGATTAGTTATTGAGAAAATGCCTAAGCATCTAAAAGTTATCTGCAGTTAATTCTACAGACAAATACTAAGCAGGAGATGTACTATGGCAAAATAAAACTCTCCATGGGATATAGCATTAACAAATAGCTGGCATTGAAAAATCCTACTAATGGTTGGAAAAAGCTGGTCTAAAACGCATTGAGGCATTGATCATAGCAGCAATAGCAACCACCAGATCCATGGAAGCAGGGACCTACCACACTAGACAGGACTCATGGTGCAGATGATATAAAAATACCCCAGTCCATATATTGGAACAATGATATAAAATGCAAGCAGGAACAGCATACACTGAAAGGCATAGCCAGGTAGCTGGCTACAAGAATATCCACTCAATTTATAGCTTATACCATCCTAAGACTAGATGGGAGATTCCACAGGAAATTGTGGACCATAATAAGATCAGAGAACCATGTAGGGTTTCTCGTTTCTCCATCCAGATAGACAAATAAGTATTGGTCAATCAACCAGCTAGTGGTAGCAAATAAGAATTAAAAACTAGCACTGGTGATAAAAATAGCTACACCAAGTGACAGGAGAAATATGAGAAGCTAGAGAAGTATCAATGGCTGAAAAAGGATTTAAGAGATGTGGAAAGTGAAGATCGAAATAATAGTGATTGTGGAAGCACCATTGGCTGTGACTCCTAAATATGAAAAGTGGCTCCAACAGATTCTAGAAATAACATCAGAGATCTTCGTCCAGAGGAGCGCACAGCCAGAAATAAGATAGTGTGGAACCCTCAACTTCCCAGGCCTCTAATATAGAACCAACGTTGAGGATGGCCCATATCATCCAAAGGCGGTGGGAAAGGGATTTTTTTTTATAAACCCAACTCAGGATGATGATACTTTTTGAAATAATTTCAGTGGAAAAGACTAAGGTTTAAGAAATGAAATGAAATTTAAGGAACTTCAAGGTGATTTCAAAATCAATAGCTTATCAATACAAACTAAGATGAAGTGTAATTCAATCAAATTTTTGAAATCAAATTGTGTAATTTACCCTTGAATCAACATTCCACGTTAGGCAAAATACCTTAATAGTTCCATCTGGAAGCAAATTTTTTAGAACATTCAACTGAGGTACTTGAACTCCTCCAGGACCAACAATTTTTATGCTGCAATATTAAATTGGTTTTAAATAATGTTATCATTCTTATACATAAAATAAATGCAAAATCTAAGAAATTTTAAGTTCAACAAATTGAACTCACTCATTGCTGAAGATATCAAATGCATTCAGTATAAAAGACTGATTTGCTAATGCTTGATCTATAATAACGTCTTGTCGGTCTTCAGCTGCATCGTTCTCAGCTTTAAATATTCATTATCCAATATTTATAGTTCAAGAAGCGAGGCAGGATTGTCGAGTGGTATATGGCGAGTTCATTTTGGGATTTTTGCTTCTTGGCGGAGTAAAACATGTTATTACATTGAAACCAAGGAGTGCTGAGGAAACTCTTATTTATATACCTCCAAGAAACTTTCTATAAGGATTCTAATCCTAATAATTAATGTAGGCGACATCGATTAACTGATTTGTTAATTTAGTTGGAATTTGGATATTTAACCGACGCCATTAGATTTCAAAATCTCTAATCCTCATTTTTGGCGAACGAAAAAAGTTTACGTTTGCTATTTCGACTTTTTTTTATTCTAAATCTCTTTTAGAGTAGTTTTTCTATTTAGCCTTTATTTGTTTCAATCCGTATCCTATAATCTCTTACGTACTGTGCGAGCTTTTAGTAGTTTTTCTCCTCAAATGTTTCAGTAATTGTTGCATCAGCGATGGGACGCGAGTGGTCGAACCCGTAAACGTGTGAGGAGTGAAGTTCTGTGATTTTTTGTTTAGTGGTCGTTGAATTATTATAACATAGATATGCGCCTAATGTAACAAGATTTTTGTTTTTGTGTATTGTTGTCAGCAATCAAAATTTAAGCCTAATTCTAAATGATTAAATTTTGCTTTTAACGCTTAAATTGTATGGTTATTTTATTTTTCATTTCTGTTTAATTTGAGACAACAGTCGCAATGAATAAATTGTCCCGTGCTGTCCCATGTGAATCGTGCGAGTGGCAGATATTTCTAATATAAAAGTCAGGTGAAGGATGTGGATTTATTCCTAAGACTTTATAAATCAATGCAGTCAGTCGAGCCAAAAATGATGAGTGCTCTTGAAAAGAAGTGGAAGTTCGGGAACTATTTTTTTCGCGGAAAAAATGGCATTAGTGACAACAGTTATTAATATTCGTGAAAGAGTATAGAGAACAACTAAATTAACCTGAAATTTTCAGCAAAATTTCATCATTGATTTTCGAATTCGTTGAGAATCTCCGAAGATTTGAGGCAAATGACTCGACTCGATGCACTGGACTAATTGGATCTGACTCGGTTGAATTCTCAGCATTTGTCTTTAAATTTTAAGTTTATAAATTGTAATAAATTTCGTTGATTTATTGTATGATTAAATTAATTAGATTTAGCTGCATTAGGTCTTCGCTTAATAGTTAATCAGCAAAGAAGCTTTGAGAAAACTGCAGCTGCAAGATAAAGTAAGTAAATGTTAGCGCTCATCGTTTCATTAGGCTAACTTTGCTGGAAAATTTACTGTTAGAACTGTTGCTTGTAAAGCATTTCCTGTTGTTTCTCTTTAATATTTCATAATGACAATAGATAACTTCAATCGTAAATCGCCTAAACCCTCGCAAAATTATTATCGCAGTTTCTCTTGATTTTTTTCACAGAGAGAAAACTTATAATTCAATTCAGTGGTGTAGCAAGCAATAAGAAAATTTTTACAACAGAAGAAAGAGAGAACGAACATGGAAATATGATCAGTGCAGTGAAGACTAAATAATAATATCGCATATGACAGGTTATTTCAATAACCCGCTTATGGTAGCAGTAAATGAAGGATTGGTGGATTGAATTATAAAAGATAAATTATAGTTAATCATTAAAACCTAAACTGATTGGCTTGGTTAGTAGTCAAAGTGAATGAAGTTCTAAATTCCACAGCAAATTTATAATGAGTCTCGAAAAAACAAAAAAAATTAATTCAAAAATTAATTCAAAAAAGAGTATAAAAATGTTTGAAGCAAGTAGGAAAATTAACGCAGAAAATCTTCGTCTAAATTTGTGAAATGGTTTTTCACTGATAGATTCTTTAATTGTCTTGGGAGGAGTATAGCTATAAGGTATACCGATCATTACTTCATGCATCCTGGTTCATTTCCAGTTGTTATTTGCATCCTCAAGTGACTCTCTGTGGAAAATCATATAATAAGCCGGGTCAGAAATTTAAAATTATACTGGATATAACTTATTATTAAAAAATGTTACAATCAATACCCAACGAAATGCTACCGTACCATCCCTTCTAATGCAGCTAAAATAGGGTTGCAGCCGTGGTAGGAGGGATGGAATGCAGAGTAAAGCTAAAAAGTTCTCTTACTTGCAATCAAACCCATATTTATCAACCACTCAGTCAAACGATTCACTTAATAGATTTAAGCTTTTGCCAAATATAACATCTTGGCCTTTTCAAAATGGCCTTTTCAAACTGTGATTGTTTTGAGCTCCCACGTTTGCAAATGATATATAGAACTTTGAGTAATGAAGCAATATTTTTCGTTCGCTCAGCTCAAAAAATTCTATTTCTCTTTGATTGCCCTTTGATTTTTTATTTTTTTCTCAATAAAAAGTTAATATGTAATGAAAATAGCAAAATAAATAATTTTGAAAAATTATAATTTGAAAAAAAATTTCCACAGAAACTTTTTCAAAAGTTCAAAAATTCATGGCAGGTCACCTGAAATTTTTAAAACACGCTGCGGATTTTGCATCACTGAACTATATCGTTCTGCAAGTATTATAAAGTAACCAACTAAATAGTCATAATAACTAATTTTTAATTAGACAGATAATTAGAAATCAACATTAAAAGTAAATTGTAAATCGGTTAATATAATGCCAAACAATTTGATTCTTTTCTTGATCTGCAGAACTCAAATCGTTGCGAATTGATTGAACTACCCGTGTTGCTAGCGATTTCTTGTTTGGAGTCTTGTGCATAGGCGTTTCAAATAATTGAAAACAATCTAGAAAAAGAGGCCACTATACTATTTTTATTTATGGTTCAATGGAATTAAAATCAGTCGCAGTAAATTTAAGGTAATGTAGTAAAAAACAAAGTTTATGCTAAAGGGTGATCGATGTATGCTGCTTCGACCATGAATTCAATCATCCTTACCTCCTTACCTCAGTGCCAGCAATCTCGCCATTAAAACTAAGACGGTACTAAGGAGCTATAAAAAAATTTTATCTCCATGTGACACGGCTAAATCGTTAGTTTGTAAAACCAAGCAGATAATTTACTTAATTTTTATCAAGAAAATAAATAATAAAACTTTTCAACGAAAATTTACAAATTAAGTGATCGCAGTGAATAATAAAATAAAATATAAAAATATGGCGCAAAAAAGTGGCTAAAGAAGCTGCGACGATGAGATCTCAGCTTTCTTCTGTATGTGGACATAGTAAGAAGGAATTAAAGCTTAGTATTATGCTGAACACATTTCTGTCACTATTGGCAACGAGAAATTTATTTAACATATTCAACATATTCATAAAATGAACATTCCTAATAACCTTATAAACTGCAAAATCAATAAGGAGAAGGGAGCGATTATTGTTTAGATTAGAGCATTCGAAAGATTTTAAACCTCGGTTATTTGAAGGTTAATTAAAAGCAAAACTTAATTTCCCGCAACGTGGCCAGAAATTCTTTCAAAATAATCATTTTTCGTTGAATTTCCTCGCACACTTCTAAGATTTATGATTTATAAAGGGATAAACCTGATTTATAGCAAAAAATTGTCGAAGCTCGCTTTGTACATAAAAAAATCTGTTGAAAATCGCAGATCTGTTGAAAAGATTGAATGGGAATAGAAGATAAAGGAATTCAATGAGGAATATTCCATTTTGCTTTTAAATAAAAAAGTAAGCTTCAAGTATTCTTTTACTTTACATTTCTTTACTTTACTCTTCATAGCAGCCTGATAGTGTGAAAAAACTTTAGTAAATTTTTTCTCTTTTCATAAAGCAAGCACAGAAATCTGAAATCCTCGGCATCACCAACTTATATTCCCAAATGTGATTCTCTAGCGAAGTGATTCACCTAAACACTTAGAGGAGCCAGTTAAGACAAAACTGAGTGACAGAAATAGAATTATTTCAGCGGATAAATGTCCACAGCCATGCGTAATCCTTGCATTTTATAAGTGTCATCATTACTTTTATAAATTACGGAAGCATTATATATGTTGGGATATACGAATCCATCAGAATCATGCACATCAATAATATAAAATAATATCACTGATTCTAAAAATAACCCTCCGGAAAGAAATTTTTCATCGTACTAATAACCAGTGGAACGCACATTTAACCACAAATGGTGACTAATCGTCTTCTTAATCTACATTTTAATTTTGCATCTTTGTATTAAAAATCGAAAAAACTTCAGCGAAAGAAAAAAACATTTTTTTGGTCTTAATTTAGCTTGAATCTCGAAGGAATGAGCATATATATATATATATTTATTTATTTATTTATTTATAAGAAATTATCAGCAATCGGAGAGAGAGGGAGAAAGGAGAGATGGATGGGTTGGGGGGTGGCGAAGAGGAGGAAAAAGACAAAAATTATCAAATCTGCTAGGATGGAATGCGCAAATCGATTTTCCTCTTCATTTATATGTACGTATATATGTATATAATATATACATAATATACATATGTATATGTATATGTGTATATATATATATATATATGCATATGCTCATTCTTTACATCCACATTGTTTGTTTTCATTATTGATGTGTTTCGGATAAAAGGATATCGGTGATAGGAATATTGGTTTTATTTTTTATTTCATGGGTCAGCGACTCATTTTTTGAGGACCCGCAGAAGGATTTTCTTTTTTTTGCATTAGGCGAATTGCTCTGATCATCACGTTTCGAGGACTTTCCAGTGTTCTCTCTGAAAATTTGGGAAATTTTCATTGATTTTCTTATAATTTCATTTCATGGTTTGTTCGTATATTTAAAATGCATTCTAGCTGCTCATCATTTTTGGTTTGGTTGATTGTTTTTTTGCCAGAGTCGGCTGGAGATCGACTGGAGATAGAAGTAGAAGTGCTTGCTTCTGATGGCACCTTCGTGCCGGTCTAAGGGCAAGCGATGGATAATTTGACGTCAGGCGAGATATTATATCGCTCAACATTCCATGTTTCTACATTGTGTTGAATATTTTCTTAATTGCTATAAATTATTTAATTGAGCCATTCAATCAACCACCTTTCATAATCACATGCGTTTCTTAACACAAATTATGTTCTTTAATTTAAGTTTTCTGAGCTGAACACACTCCGAATTTTGTTCGCATGCCTGAGAATCAATGATTCTATGGTTTTTTGTTAATGGATTTAAGGCATTTTGTGCTGTTATATGGAGTGTCGACAATTCAGATCATCTAGAATCAATCTTTTGCGTAATTAATACCGACATACGTGAAGAACCTAGAAATATCTTAGAGATAAATCGTAAAGAATTGTTATTTCTATTACAAAAATATTGAATCACTCTATTTTTACATTAATAGGTTAATGTAAATGGAGCGTAGAACGGCATTTGAGCGTGCCTTTGGCCGATTTAGTCTTGGAAGCTTTACCCTCAATGATCGCCGAATCTCCAGTAGTTCAGAATGGTCGTGGGCAAGGTTTGTTGGTAATCTATAAAACAATTTTCCTTCGCATCGTTTTTTTGATTGATTTTCAAATTTTTGGTAAATTTTTAACTTTTAGTACGACTGGAGAATTTTTATTGGCCATATAGCAATTCATTTGGTTTATTTCCTAAAATATCTCGAAGCCAACTTCTGGCAAAGAATATTTGAAAATTTACTCTTTTTTAGATTAGATAAATAAACATCCATCACCTGTAATATTTTACACTGTTTCTTATTAATCACTTATATTATATGAAATTGTCATGTTATCATCGATAAAATGATAAGATTAAGATTTCGAAATACGAGACCAGCAGCTGTTCGCAATCGTCGAATTACTTCGGATAGTGATAGGCCATGGACGCCAGTAACAAAATTGGGTCGTTTAGTTAAGGATAGAAAGGTCACAAGCATTGAAGAAATTTATTTACGTTCACTTCCTATTCAAGTAATTTTTGCACTTACATTTTTTATTCCATTTTTTATTTATTTTATTGAAAAATTTGATTTCTTGAAAAAAATTCTGACATTTTAAACATACCATTTAGTTTTATTTTCGGTTCCACCTAATTATTTATTTTATTTTGAAGATTTGAGAATATTTAACATATTTGCAAAGGACTAAAATATTTTTAATCATAAATTTATTTATTATAAGATAATATGATAATATAATTACCATGTTTTTAAGAAAAAAAAATTAAATACTCAGCACTCATCAATTCTGGTTGTGGCTTTAAGTGGGACGAGAAAATTGTCATGAAATTACCTGAGGGTAGTATTGAAATAGGATCCAGTGCACTACTCCGATTTTTTTTCATGATTTATGGTTTACACTGCAATGATTTTAATTTAATTTAATTATAAAAACATGTTGTAATTATAAAAACATTTTAATATATTATTTATACCTATGTTTGCTTGGTGTAAATCATAGTAATCAATGTGAAGTGGCGATCAAAAAATGCAATAAATATCCAGTCCTTACTAGAATAAGCCTTCAATTCTTGGTGTAGAAGTGATTCTACCCTCATATATATTTCTAGCAAAAAACTTTTATTTTTTCCATTCCTTTCCATACTGCCTTTCTATTAGGCAACGATAAATTATATATATATATATATATAATACGTATGTCACTATATATCAAACATCAGTTTTTTTTCAGGAATACCAAATCGTTGATTGTCTGTTACCAAATCTTCATGATAAAGTTTTGAAAATTTTACCTGTTCAGAAACATACAAGAGTTGGGCTACGAACTCGATTTAAAGCCTTTGTAGCAGTTGGTGATGCCAATGGTCATGTAGGACTCGGAGTTAAATGTGCTAAAGAAGTTGCGTCTGCTATTCGTGGTGCTATTTATAATGCTAAAATCGCTGTTATTCCAATTCGCCGAGCTTTCTGGGGAAAAAAGTTTGGCAATCCGCACACAATTCCTTGCAAAGTATTTTTTTAAATATACTTTTGGAGTGAAAAATTATGAATGTAACAAAAAAAAATAATTCAAAAATTATAGAGAGAAATAAATGAGGGATAAATATAAACTCAATAGATTCCTGGGAAAAAATGTTCATGAGAATTTTTTTCTGCAGCAGTCACCATTTTTAATTAGGCTTTCTCGGCTGGTTTGTCAAATTTGGACCATATTTTGCAAGGGAATTACTTGTTGATAGAGCAAGTGATTCACCGGTTCTACCTGGTTTTTTGAAATATATTCCCGTGAGTAGAATCCCAGCATCGTCATTTCCAAGCAGTAAGCAAATGAGCCATCGTGACCTCGAGGCATTTAGTGTGGTCATCCTTCTACTTTTTCTAATTTTATTGTTTGCCATTTCGTTCATTCTAATATTCATTCTGATGATTAAAAAATTTCTGTCCACAAACATTTCTGATTTTAACTTTCTTTCATGGCTATTATCGAAATTACGAAATTGGAATTATCACATTTGCTATTATTACAATTGCCTTTAAATGGCTCTCTGGCGAATAGTTCAAGCAGATCGCCCCTGGGTTGTGATTCCAACATGTATCCTTAACCTGGTGGTTTCTGCGATAAATGTGCGAACTGGGCTCGGATATATAAAATAACACTCGGACTCGGACGTGTAAGTTCTGGAGATAAAGGAAATGCTGACTTACATAAGAAAATGCATTGTACACATCGAGATCAGCCATATCTACCAGGAATGTCAAGATGCTTATGAATGTAAAAAGAGCAATAAACATCCGCATCCTATCCAAATATATGAATGTCTTATCCGATGTCCATTTTTTTGTTTATTTGGTCCGAATTTCTGATTCTGCAAACAGCGCAGTAAGAATATCTGAATCGAGTGCATTTTTTCCAAACGTAATCATGATTACGAGGATGTCCCACTATCTTCCACAGCATTAAGATCCGATGTGCCAACCGGAGGATGTCTTTTCTATTTTGCTGAGGGTCTTGGGTTTTTTACCACCAATTACTTTTAACATTGTAGAAGATCTAATTACTTGGAATTCGCCGGACCATCGACGTTAAAATCATATCCATTATTTTGATCAATCGCTTATGAAAAAATTTTGTACCGGATAGCCACGCATATTGCGAAGTTGAAATTAGCAATCTCCATAGCTCGACCACGTCAAGCCAAGATTCGAATGATATTGACAACGCTGAAAATAATTTTTTGATTTTTTGTAGTTAAGTTAAAAGAATCATAGACAGCCAACACATTTCAAGGTACTGAAGCTCGTAAAGGAAGAGAAAAACATTTTGAAGAACATCTGTGGGATCTGAGTACTGGTTCCAGTTAAAGTAGTTCCAGGAGTCAATTAAATCCGCTCGAGCACGCGATAATCAAAAAATTATTCCACCTATTTCACAAGGCAACCGGAGTTCGAGAGTTAAGGTTATCAGAGATCATCTCTTCAAACATATTTAGAGCCAACGCTTACAGCGATTTACCAGTCGAGTTCGATGAATCTTTGTAATTCAAAAGCTTAAGGCCAATAAAACCACCAGTGAAGCAAAATGGTCCTTCAAATTGCCAAGTGTTCCAAGCGTTCTTTGTAATTTGTGAAAATTATTTTCGCTGGTGTGAGAGTAGAAGCAAATGCTATGTGATGTATTTCTTAACAAAAAAAGAACGATAATAGGACGCATTACAATTGTAGAATTAGTCTGCTAAATGTTTTTGGGAAGGTTTTTGCGTCTTTTCTGCTCAATCGCTGAATATCATTGTATAACGCGTCCTGATCAAGCAGGATGTATTGTGCTGGCCAAATTTCCACGCTGAAAATGGTGATGGTATCGTTTCAAATATTGACAGCCTATCCCTACATCGATTCTGCTATTTAGTTCGATTGGTGGGAGCGACAATCTGGCAATTCATATAACTCGATGGTGTTTCAGAGAAAATCAGACTTATTAAAACATTTTATCTGCATGCATCAGTTCGAATATGTGTGCATTGGGAATTAATATATCATTCGAAATACTTGCGTTGTATCAAGGTTCCATTCTCTCTCTTAAAACTTTCAACTATGCGACAGATTTGCTTATGGATACGGCTTGTTAGTGTTCAAGAGATGTCTTCAGAGCATATCAGTAAATACTTGAATGCGCTGATAATGCAATTCTTTTCACTGGCGATAGCTAGGAATTGCAACAGATGCTAGATGTCAACAACAGAACAGCAGCGAAAATTGATCTTTAAATCAATGTAGATATGACGAAACTTTTTATTACACTTTGTATATACGAGACGTTGACAATTTATATTAATTCATCAAAGAAGTTTCTTAATCTTAAATGTCTTGGTTCCGCTCTCATGTTTGATAACCAAGCGATGTATGAAATTTCAGCCTGGATGTGGCTACAACCAGAGCTTCCTTTCGTCTGGTGAAATCTTTTTGAAATCGTCGCGAAATCAGCCTCAGGATGAAAGTTCGCATATACATTGCTATAATACGTTATTCTGCTAGATTATGGAACTTGGCCAATGAAAGTAAAAGATTTTAAAAAAGCTATCTAATTTTGACCATTCTTTCCTAAGGTGCATCCTATGTGGCTTGCAAAGGGGATGGAATCTTTCATAATTGTACCTACTTTCGCTCGAATATCATCTGCAATATCGTCACAATATCGTCATCTGCCATGTTTTAGTCATGTTCTTCGTTGTCCGCCAAAACCATTGACGTAGAAATTGAAACGATATCTCGTTATTTGTTGAACCCTATAATGAATGGCTTCAAAATCGAGAAGGGAATGGCTTCAGTTACTTTCAAGAATAGCGTTTGGTCTGGAAGCTTCATCTTACCCTAATCAATGAAGTGAGCCAAATCGTAATAGTGCAATCGTGATCGTAATCCTAATACTTACTAGTTGCATTACTACTAGATCGAATAAAATACCTCGCCAGAGAGCCAAATGAGGATTGTAGTTTAGGTGAATTTCCAATTTGTGAAAAATTAGGATATTTATCGTAAATTCCGACTTATAATTCATTTATAGCGCATTCTTCTTGCTGGTAACATTGTGGTAATAAAACTAAGCAGAGTGATGCGAATTCATTTGAATTTCAATTAATTCAATGAATATTTTAGATATATGGTACTTTTGATGATGTGGAAGTTCGAATATTTCCTGCGCCTCGTGGAAGTGGCATAAATGCTTCATCTTTAGCAAAATATTTATTGCTACTTGGAGGCATTGAAGATTGCTTTACGATGGCTACAAATTTTTTAAAACCTGGACCATTAGTTCAGGCCACATTTAATGCGATGCAAAAAACTTATTATTTTATTGATAATAATGAAAATAAGAATTTAAATGATAATTCAGAACGAGAAAGTCGAATGCAATGGGAATTTCTTAAAAGAAAGCTCATTAAAACTCATTAATTGTTTAATTCGAATTAGTTAACCAAATATGACTTTGTTGGATCAGAAAGCGCGAAAATAAAGGAATGAGGAATTCATAATACGCGATCTTGAGTTGATCTTGAGTTGCAGAGATCCACTGACTTCTTGTATCCTTGCATTTTCTTTCGATCTCTTCACTATTATATTTAAGATTATTATTATTAGTTTAAAATTTCATATTTCATTCGTTTTTAGTGCAATGTTTTTTTTTTGATGGATTGATAGCAGTAAAATTTTGCAAAAATTTGAAGAAAAAATTGTCATACAAAAACTAAAATTCAAAACTAAAATTAGACTAAACTAAAACTGTGCGAATTCAATATAATCGATATAATATTTTAATTTTTTATTGAATATTATTTCACCACAAAGGGAAAGGTCGATCGAGTGGTATTTGTTTCGAGTAAGGTTAGGCCACATCAGTTCGATCGCGGTTCTCGCCATTTGATAAGAGTGAACCTATCATTGAGTATTGCCAACCGCCCGTTTGTACTTCCACCTATTCTACAAATGACTCTCATTCGTTGCAACTAATGAAGGCAACAAACCATTTATAATGCTCACTACATCGTCGTATAAGAATTTAATTAATTACGACCGACAAGCCAATGTTTATGGAATTTTAAAAATTAATCTAGAATGAGGAGAATAAAAAGATTAGTCTTATCAGTGATTAAACTCATTCCGCTGGCTTTACGGTTAAATTTTTGCCAGTGAATCACTAGAAATGAGTCGCCAGCACCATCCGGAAAATTGATAGGGTTTTTTCTGCCGGAAATAACTCGAATTTCAATTCTTACATCTCCACCCAGCATCACTGAGAAATAAAACCTAGAGGCACACTTTTTTTAAGATTTTACTGAAATTTTTTCGTTCACACATTGAATATTTACTGGATGAATTCATTTTATGGCTTTTTTCTGGGAAAAAGACTGTTCCCACAAACTCAGTTTTGTCCACTTGGAAAAATTTTTCAGGAAGAACTTAACTGCTTCCTTTAATGCATTTTTAAAATAATCCTAAACTAGCATATTTTTATGACAATAATAATAATAAAATAATAAATAGCAAAGATGTCAAAAAATATGCTGTTTCTATTAACGTGGAGCACTATGGTAATACAAAAGTTGAAAACCTTAAACAATCTGATAAGTGATAACTGATAAGAAATTCAATTTATCGATTTCTTTTGGTGCATTTTCTATTAGATGCAATAAGAAATTATCACGATTTCCTCCTATTCGCTAATCGTTGTAAAAATGACTAAAAAAAAGAAAATTCTAGATTATCCGCCATAAAATAAGCTTATTGCTGACCACACGTTCGACCATCCGCAGTTCACGACCAACCGACCAACGCTTAAATGCAACCCGAGCGCTAATGCAAATGATGCGACGTTCTGGATCGTCTGCATTTCATTGCTTCAATCAATTTTCAGCCACCCATTTTGGTATTTTCTAATTTGCAGCCTTTCTGCATTTTTGTGCTAGCGTGTCGATCGAAAGGTGTGCATGTTTTGGTTTTGTTGTTTCAAACGTGGGGAGAGCGAGCCATTCGGCAGCGTTCGAGCGCCGTTTACTTGCCTTTTTTCTTCGTGTTAGAGCATTTCCACAGTTCTTTCCTCGCCATTAGGCGAGCTTCGCTGGCTGTTAAGGTAAGACGTTTCCAAACTGCGCGATCTGACGCCATTGTCGACCATTCCTTTTTCCGTCGTCCAAGTTCAGCTACTCCGCCTATATATGCTTACATCTTTCCTGGCCGTATCAGTCCAGGCACTGATTGCTCCACCTCATTCTGGTACCACACATCACAGAGTTTAGCAGGCAACGAAATATGTCAACTCTTGTGGTGGGCGACGAAGAACGAGCCCTGAATCACCGAAGGCGACGCTCTGTGTTGGTACTGTTACTGCTATGTTTCTAATGCCAATTTTTGTCTCGCAGTTATTTCCGTAGTATTCATCTCGTTTATTCTTCAAAAAAAAAGTAAAAAAAATAGTTGTTATGATATATAGCCAAAGAGGACTTTGCACTTTCTCGTACCAATTTGTCACCAGTAATTTCGTAAAATCAATTAACTGAGGAGCAACAAATAAAAATTTAGAACTTTATTTAGAATTGGTTCTAAATATTAGATGAATTAGTGTTTTGATTCGAGTAAACCTTGTTAATATTAAATATATAATCATTAAATTTCAATATTGAAAGTGATCTGCTGAATTCATTTCTATATTGTCTGCAAATTACTTTCGGTTAAAAGGACAGCAGTAGTCAAAAGAAGCCAACTAACCAGAAATGGTGAGTGGTGCTGGAAGAAGGAAGTTAGCCAAGTGAAAAAGTTTGATAATTAAAACAATTTGGATTTGTCCGCAATTTTTTGTTATTTTAATCAATAAGTAAATTTGTAAATGCATTTTTTTTAGTTTTCAAATTGATTTTAATAATTTTCAGTCTAAATGAAATAATTTTCTCAATAAATATTCGAAGAATTGTTGGTAATTCAGTAAAACACTTGTGAGTTATTTTTTTTTCTGTTTTATTTTCCTTTTCGTTATTTTTTTAACGTTTTTTTCGCATTCAAAGGAACTCTTTTTTTGCTTGTTCTTCGAATAAATTTTTTTTTTCAAATTTGTTGTTTTTTCAAATTTCTTTTAAATTTTAATTAATTTTTAAGTTGTATTTTATATTGTAATTTAGATTTTGTTTTTTATTTATTTATTTTTGGACTGATTTCTTTAATTTTCGATTTTTTGAGTTTATTTTTATGGTTTTAATTGATCTGCTTTTAATTAATCTAATTTATTCATTTTATTATGTTATAATTATGTTATATTATGTTATAATTAAAATTCAGTAAATATATTTGACAAAGATTTAAAGCTTAATTTGTTAATTGAATTGATCATGAATTAAAAGCTGAACTCAATAATATAAGAATTGAGAATCGTAAGTTGCGAAAATAATTAGTAATGAGAAACAGGATTGCCGAGTGGTTGTTGCTGGGACATGGTCCTGATCATGTCTCTGATAGGAATAAATTTGCCTTTAAAAAGTTTTATGGTGACCTATTTGCACTTCTTTTCCCAGTCGATCAAAAATTTCTCTCCGTATTAAAATCGAATGGAGCGAACCTCACGGTAAATGACGATTTTTTTTTGTTAATGAAAATGATAAATGAGAATGAGAATAGCTGACTTTATCACTGATATTTACAGTGATACTCTATCTTTAAATTTATTTATAAATTTATAAAAATTTAAATTTATAAAAATTTTTAATTTGTTTTTTTAATGTTTGATTCGTTTGATGTATGGAAGTTCGTTAAATTTTTAAGGAAATTGTAAATTCAAATTGTAAATGATGGAAATATCGAATGAATTCAGAAATGCAAAAAATTGATAAATTGACTTCAAGCGACGTTTTAACTATGTCGGCAGTTGAGAGTATTCCAGTGGATGAAGGTGAGCTATATTTATCAATGAATGATAATAATATTGATTCGAATGAAATGGTTAATTTTAAAGTTTTTTCTACTCCATCAACTAGCGATTCCGAAACGAATAAGCATTGTAAACTGCCATCATCAACACAAAACCGACGAAAACAAGAGAATTCTCCACTTTCTTCTCCAAAGCATTTGTCACCTATAAATGATAAGTCGGCATTTAACGATGTCATATCTGATCAAGAAGTTCCCACTCCCCCTCCATCACCTAGTGCTTCTAGAAGTGCTCTTCAAAAGTCCAGGTATTTCTTCATTTTTCATTTTATCAAGGAATTCTTGCAAAGATAATAGGATGATTTTTTAATATTTTATTTTTATTGAGAGATTCTTGTTAAATACAGGAAAAAATGATTTAAAGTTTCGAAATTGTGGATGTAATTTTATATTAATTTTATATAATTTTACAGTTGCGAAATTTTGCTAAAAATTATGCTTTCACATAGAACGTGTTAATTTTTTGAATAGCAGTGGTGAAATAAAAATTTTCAGCGTATTTTCATTGTCACAAGTATCTGTTAAACTTTTTGAATTATGGTCAAGTGCAAGGGAAAGAGTATTCGGAGAAGATTATTGGATACCATCTGATGTTTTTGAGGTTCGGTGAAATTTACCTCTTTCATTTTAAACTGAATGATCAAGCATTGATATTTTATTTCTTTAAATTAGGAATAAAGTTTTTAGTTGAATTTTTTCATATTTTTAGGTAGTGCCAGTGCCAAATGAAGCGCTTATAACTCATTCCACAGTTTACCCTATTGGAGAAAAATTCAGTTGTTTGCGTGTTGTACGAGGTGTGCTTAAAAGTCGATCTGATATACCTCTTTTTCATGTTTTTTTCTCCAATAACAATGGTTCCATTCATTCAAGTCAAAATACACTGAGTATATTTCGTTCGAATGATCACCAAGAAGCAATTGATCTTTGTAATAGATGCTGCGATTGCAAAGCTTTATTTACATTATTAGGCTAGTTTTTTGTTAGTTTTTTAGTTTTTTCTTATTGTATTGGACACAAGTTGATTTTGCTAATCGATTATTTTTTATTTTGTAGTTTATGCAGTTGTGTTCTGTATCCTAATTTTCATTCAATTTCTCAGTTTTTTATTGCTATTCATCGATTTTTTGAATAGGAAAAAAGGCACTGCAGTAGTTTCTGCATATTTTTTACATTTATATTTGATTTTTACCAGTTTTTTTAAAATGATTAGCTCTCAACAGAATTATTTTTGTTTGAATTTGAGCTGGAAATATTTTTTGTTTGAAGTTCTTTTAAAATTTTTTCTCATTGTTAAAATTTTTTACTAGTTTCTTTTTTCATGATTTCAGACCAAAAAATCGATCAAAGGAAAACAGTATGTGAATTGGTTAATGCGTTGCGATTGCATCCTTTGTGGCATATTGTTCCCGTCGCCATCGCAACAAATCGTATTGATTTTTTTTCAGAGAAAAATGTCAAAAACTTCCAAGTGAAACATGAACAATATTTTAACACGTATGTATGGAAATTTTTGGTGATAACTGTTAAACATTGTTGATTTAGTACCTTTGAGAAGACAGAGGTGGCAGCATGGTTGGTTTGGCTTGTGCTGAGTTACAGATTCGATTTCCCTGATAGGAGTAAATATTTTAGTGAAAAATCCAGGCGATTTTAGCTACCCATCTGTCGCCAGATGACCCTTCGACAAATATTTCTAAATGTATTGATAGTTCGCGACGCTAGCATAAATGTTGTTAATCAGTTCTAATCATTTTTTTACTATTGATAATAAAAAATAAACATATGCTAATGATTTTTTGTTTTAGACTTTTTTGATTTTTTCAGAATGCTCCATGTGGCTATTCAACCAGAGGGACGTTATCCGTTGATGTTAGCGATCGAAATGCATCGTACCGAAATTGTCCGTAGACTTTTGGAATTGCATGCGGATCCATCATCCATCGATATTAATGGCAATAATTCAATGCATTATGCTGCACTTGCTTCAGTGCAAATGATTGAGGTTTCTTTCTTCACCAATTATTAGGTTAAATTTGTTGCGAAACTTCATATAAGTTTACATTAGTGTAATTAATGGTTTTAGAATATGAACCCCCTAACAATAGAATATATTAGCATCATTACAAAATAAAGGTGGAGGCAATGATATCAACGAGTGGTGATAATGATATAGAGACATTAATAATTATAATTTAATAATTAAGAAAGACATATAGAACAATACGGAAGAACCGAGCTATAAATAAACACATTCAATTCAAGTCATTTGACCTCAACAAACCAAAAGGAACTTTATTACAATAAAAGCATGGTAACAAGTGCACCATATATTGATCATTAGAAAATTTTTTATTGTCATTAAATAATTTATTTAAATTATCATTGTTAATATCATTGTTAATAATTAAACGTTAGACGATTGTTTTTAAAAATACCAAGAAAATTGTTTTTTATGAATTATATGGAAATTTTAGTTGTTGTGGGAATTCCAAAGTGCTCATTCACTTTTGAATTTAACAAATCATGATGGTTACACGCCTGTTTTACTGGCAATACGAAATGCTAATCCACGTTGTGTTTCGGCATTAATATCTCATGGCGCCGAAATTAATATTAGAGTTGCTGGTAGAACGCCATTATTCGAAGCTATGCAAAGCAAAGGAAAATCCGTTGAGTTAGTCGATGTTTTAAAATTTAGTTTTTTGCTGTTTTTTATGGAGTGCACTGAAATTTAGAATGGAATGTTTGCTAAATCTCTGGTGGTATCTTTTACAAGGGGAAGGATGAGTAGCGGACCGGTGAAATGAGAATTTATTTATAGAGAAAAAACCCTTCCACTTTCCAAACCAACTGAATTGTTATTTGTCAGTTGGTATTTCACGGTGGATATATTAATCGAATAAAAGTTTATTGGTGCATTTGATTTTTCTAAATTTGCTTCGGTACATTTTTAAATTTGGCTTTATATTCGTATTGTAGCACCAAAGTTCATTCCTTTTTTCCTATAAATTTATGTCACAGAATACACCATTCAAGATATGCACTTTTTTTTAGAGTTTTTTTTAGAGTAATTCGCACACTTTTACAAGCTTCACCGAATTTAATTAAAGAAATAGAACCGGCTACTGGTAATACAGTTCTTCATGCAGCTCAGTTCAAAGCACCTCTTGTTGGACTTTTACATTTGAAGCATGAGGAGCTCGATTTAAATGCTCGTAATAATGCTGGACAAGCTCCAATTCATCTGTATGCTAGTAAAGGCGATATTGGTTTGTTGATCAATTAATTAAAATATATAATATGCAATTATTGGAACTTTAAAGATTTCGTTAAGATTTGTTGATAATGATTCCCTTGTTTTGCATGGTAGGAATTCCTGATTTGAAAACTGATTTTAAAAATTTATGAATTATTTGAAACTTTGCCTCTTCATCAGTTGATATTTCATCCTGAATAAATTAATCAAATAAAAGTTTATCAATTGAATCAATTCGCCTAAATTCAATTTCGGTATATTAGTTTAAGTTTAGCATTCACTTATTCACAAAATTCATTTTTTTTTTTCCAGTTGGTTGAATATAACTGTGAAATTGTTTGTTGGGCATGTGGAGTTTTTAAAGAAAAAATTTCTTTTATTATTAAAAAGAAATGAAAATTTTCAGGTTTGGTCATGACTCTAGCTTCATATAACTGTGATTTGAATATAGCAGATCAGAGTGGGGATACTGCACTCCACATGGCTGTATCACGATGTGATTTGCAAATGACTAGATTACTTCTTTGTCTTGGTGCTGATCCAAATCTAAAAAATAAGCATGGTGATACTCCTAGACATCTAGCATCAAAGCTACGACAGTATGTTACATATATTTATATATTTATATTATATATTTATTTTCATAATAATAATATTATTATTTTCATAATTTATAATAATATTATTATATTATAATATATTTATTTTTTTAATTAATTTCTTTAATTCATTCATTCATTTAATTCATTCATTTAATTAATTTCTTAAATTAATGAATTTCTTCAATTAAGCAAATCGCCAAGGTTTTAAGAAATTTGCAGTTTTATGAAAATCACTATAATTTATTTCAGAAGTCTCATAAAAAGTTGCATGAAACTGAATTGATCGGAATATGATAAAATTTTGTTCAAACTAAAAATATTCTTTTCATACTTTCACATCATTTTGTATATTATTTAAAGGATTGATTTGGTGAAAAGTTTGGCAATTTGTGGTGCCAAGCGTTGCGATGAAGATTCGAAAACTGGCTGTGTTTCTGGATGTGTCAATACAAAAAAATTGGATAAAATTAAGGATTCACCAGCAAATTTGAATGGCTCTGAACTTCCAACTTCTCGATCATCTATATATTTCGACGATTTAAATGGATCAAATAAATCTTCAATTACCAATCCAATCTCTGAATTCAAACAAATGGTTTTTTATCTTTCCATTTCAATTTTCATATTTTATTCACTTCAATAATCTTTTTTTGTTTATTTTCGAAATCTCAATTCGATGAATTTAGTTCTGCTATGATGGAATATTACAAAAACTTGAAGAAATGGCTTTGCGTAAAGAATCGCCAGATTTTGTTAACCTGCTCTCATTAGATGGTGGTGGTATTCGAGGGCTTGTTATTATTCAAGTAAATTTTTTTAAATTTAAAAAATTTAGATTTTTTAGAAAATTAAGAAATTAGATAAAATCCATTTTTAACATCTGTATTTTATTAATCTTTGAAAAAACTGATTTTTAAAAATATTTTATGATTTTCATCAGGTTTTTTTAATATTATTTTTTAGAAATGAATTTTATAATTTATATTTTATTCATTCTTTTAAATTCTATAATTTATAAAATTTTATTGAAGTAAATTTTAAGTTTACGTAAAGTAAATACCTTTTTTGAAAAATTCATCAAAGATATAAGGAAGTAAATTTTAATATTTGCTTCAGGTACTGATTGAACTGGAAAAAGTTTTAGGCGAGCCTTGCTTCCCTTACTTTGATATGGTTGCTGGCACCTCAACTGGAGGAATAATCGTTGCTGGTTTAGCTCAAGGTTTATTATTTCATCTTCAAACTTCAATTATTGGCTATTATTATCTTTATTTTTCATTGAGTAATTCATCATTAATTATATCAGTAATTCATCATTTTGTCTATTATATAAATAATCCCTTTGCATGATCTGCGAAAAAAATGGTATTTTTTACTGCAATTTTAGGCCGGTCGTTGCGTGAATGTCAAAAGATTTATTTACGATTAAAAGATCTTATATTTGATAGTTGGACTAGACCTTATAATACAGCTCAATTGGAGCTTTTTATGCAAAATGAATTGGGAACACAGACAACTTTAGCAGATATTCGTTGGCCGAGGTTAAACCGTTGAACTATATATAATCTCTGGTTTTCACAAATTTTTTTTATTTTCATTAGAAATTCAATTTAATTTTTTTGGTTCTCCTCTAAATTAAATGTATTTTTGTATGATATGTATCATATATCTTTTGTATCATATGTATTTTTAGAATTATGATGACAACAGTTCGTGCCGATATTTTTCCGTGCCGTTTAGAATTAATTAGAAATTTTCGTCTCCCTCTAAGTGATGAAGAAAACGGAAAACTTGGATATGTCGATCCATCAAGTAGGCTATATTAAATTTATTTTGCCACAGGACCTCTGATTATTTTTCTCATATAATTATTAGCAAAATCGATATTTCTTTAATTTTTCATTTATTTAATTGTTCTTTTAATTTGAATTTGGTTTTTATTTTTGTTTTTTCGAATTTTACTATTTTTATATTTTCGACTTGGTTATTTTCTTAAGTTTCATTTATTTAGGTATATCATTATGGAAAGCGTTGCGGAGAACATCAGCGGCGCCTACTTACTTCGCATCTGTTGATAACAAATATATTGATGGTGGCATAATTGCTAATAATCCCACAATTGATCTCCTATCAGAGCTCGAATTTTGGAATACGGCAAAACATTATATGGTTTTCGCTAAAATTTTTCTGATCGTAAATAAATGATACAATTTTTTATTATACAGCAAACTATTTGCTAAATTTTCATTTCATTTTATTATTTAATCTATCTAACTAGCCATTTTGACATTCTTTTTGCTTGTTTTGGAATTTGAAAAACCTTTTATTTAAATCTAGAGCTGCTGTATTTATATTGATCTCTTTAATTTTTATCGTGGCAAAATTAGAAAAAAAACTCCAGATGGCCTTAAAATTGGTCATGTAGAAATTTGTTTCTTTAATATTCACTGTTGTTCTTCTAAATTCTTTCTACTTTGATTTAAATTTTTTAAAATTATTATAATCTTAAAAATCTTTTGCTATTTACTTTATGTGATATGCAACACTCTTTAGCATTTTTTTTATGTAAAACATTTAGACGTTATCAACTGCAAATGATGTGAAAATCGGTTGTGTTTTAAGTGTTGGAACTGGAACCATACCTGTCGTCCCTATGGACACCGCAAATCTTGAAATATCTTCTAATCCTTACTCATCAGCCGTTGCCATAAAAAATCTTGGGACTATTCTTGTTGAACAAGTTCATTTTTATTATTATTGCCTAATAATTTTGTTGCTTACGACAAATTTTCTGCTTCTAATCATTTAATGATGGCTTTGCATTTCAGGTTACTGCTACTGAAGGAGTGCCAGTAGAGCGTTCACGAGCATGGTGCCATAAAATAGGAGTCCCATTCTTTCGCCTTTCTGCTCCTATTTTCAAGAACGTTGCCATGGATTCTAAAGATGATTTTGAAATAGCTCGTATAATGTGGGATTGCATAGAATATGCTAGTGTTATGCAAAGCGAATTTGAAAAGATTTCATTTTTACTAAAAAAGGTTTTCTGGTTTTTTTCTGAAGCCTTGAGATTTTGAAAAATCTTTCAAGCCCTTAAATTGTGAAAATTTATTTAATTTATGCAGTATAGCTTGGTCGTATTTCACTTTTGCTTTATTTGATTATCTTTTTTAAACTTTATGGAATGAAAATCATTATAAAACCAAAATTTAATTCATATTTGTCGATTTTTCTTTTAAAATTATTAAGAGAAAATTGGAAAAAGTGTTTAATATTTCAGCTTGGTCATGCTTGGCATAGACGTCATTTGTTCGAAACGCAAAGAATTGGAAATGATGTGCAGACACAAACATAAGCGTTTAGTGGCCTTTGGATAGGAAAAATTTATCCCCAAAGTTCAAATTTACTTACCCATATGTCTTTTTTTCTCTATCTTCATTTAGCTTTACTATACTATTTTTAAAGTTTTTAATATTTTTTAAATTGGCATTTCACAGTTCACTTTCACTTTCTATTATAAAATTAGAAATTGTTAATCGTTTTATATTTTTATGCAGTTTGACAGAATTCGTTATGAATTGTAATTATGAGAATTTCAGGTATCTCATTTTTTTTCATTATTCTTTTTCTGTTGTTTAGCTTAGTTTATTTCTATTTTTATTTTGTTAATATTTTTATTTTTATTATTACACTATTCTTCCTTGTAGTTTATCTATATTCCGAAACCTAATAATGCAATTAATGCTTATTAATGCAATTTAGTTTACAATAAAATATAAAAATAAAAGTTTCTTCTTATCACTTCCTTAGAAACTTATTAAATTGCGAGGGAAATGTTGAAAAATCCTTCTGAAAGATATTGTCAACTTTGTGAAATCAAATTGCTAATTTTTTTTGGTATTTATATTTTTTTATTTTTTGCTTTTTTTATTTTTTATTTTTATTTTAGCTTGTAAATATCATATGTTTACAATATGTACAATATGCTTCATTTTTTCTGTTATTCTTTGTTTACTTTTTTGAACTATTGAAATGAATCAAATAAGTTTAGGAAAATCCAAAATCTGAGAGATGAATTATGGACATTTTTGATAATATGGCTGTATTTTCATTTGTTGTGCAGCACCATTGTTTAAATGTTTTTGGTTTATATTGTTCCTTACGATTTAAGGGACAAGGTCTATGTCTATGATTTTTTTTTTTCTGTTGTTCTCATAAAATATTTTTATTAATAATAAATACCAAGTACAATATTTTTGTATACTTCTATAGTTTTCTTCGATTAATTTTCAGAAAATATTTTGCTTTGCTACAAATTTCCAATTACTATTTTAAATTGTTGCTAAATAATGGTGCTAATCGGAAGTAAACGGAAAATACAGATCGGATCGCTCCAGTACAATATTCCTTGTAAACTGCTAAAAAAACGTTTGCGCTAGCATTTGCATTGATATCGAAGGCTATAAAACAACAATTCTTAATGAATTCATTAGAAGATGTATTATAACATCGTAGAAAATGAATGGTGATTTCTTTTGAAAAAATATAGGTTTTCGGTCCTAATTATATGGTTCATTGCTTGAAAAATTTAAAATTTCGGAAATAATGGTAATTGGATCCAATTCTTTTAAATCCTGATTCTTTTAAAGTGTTTTCAATTACTGGTTAAACTCGGTCTGCTAGCTTGTAACGCTGGACAAATGTGGGGTCCCTTGGTGATAAAAATAAAACAAGTGAGTGGGTCGCCAGCATCACCCGACAGGTTTATTCCTACGAATAAAACCTTAGTACTAAACCTTAGTACTGGTGCTTCGAATTGAGCAACAATCCACCAAGCCATCCTATCCCCAGTCCTGATTGTATGATAATTTGATAACAAAAGATAATACTTTAAAAATTAAAGTTGGAACGATATCAATTAAAATCATTTCCATTGTAAATGCAGCACTTTGAATTTTCACACCATTTATCACCAACTTTATGTTATTGTAAGAGTTTCGTTGCTTATCCGACAAGAAATTATAGCAAAAAGAATCATTTTTTTGATTGTTGTGTTGCGTGCAATGTTAGGAAATAAAGGGAAATGTGAAATAATGTATAATTTATTATTAGTTCGATGAAAATCTAACAAATGCAACTGAGAAAGAAGAAAGTTTCTTGTGAATAAATAATTTTTCTTTATTTTCAAATTTAGCTTAAATTTTCCAAATCCATCTTACCAATGGCTATCATTCGTTGTTAGTGCTAACCGCATTTTAATGCTACTTAAAATTATAATTGTATTTAATTATTGGACCAATAATAATAAACATCGTAATAAATCACCGTATAAGAATACTTTTGCACTAAAATGCACTTTTTTCTAGGAGAAATCCGGCTAATAATAAGTTTTGGCGAAGCCGACGTCGTATATTATTTATTCGACGGGTGAACCTGACCAGCAGTACTTATATGTCGTAACTGTGCTGTTTTTAGAACATTGCGGAGATTAACATAAACGTAGTGTTTGTTTCTGTAGCGAAAATAAGCGTAAGAGTGGAGAAGGAACATGGCAAAGCACAATATCAAGACAGCTGCAAAAGAGCGATAACTGCAAAGACGGCCCGAATGGTTGTCGCAGTGGCTGTGGTCTTGGTGTCATTTGCTACGCATGACTTATTTTTGTCCATCTGTTCAATTGCGGTCAAACAGGTCGGCTTTCTTTTATTTCTTTTTAATGGTCTCTGGCCAATCACAAAGTCCAGTTTTTGCACAGAATCTGCTGACAAATACGTACCAGCTTACTTTTTGAACAAAAATTGTTTGAGGTAATGAGAAGTAACCTTCATAACAAAGAACTTCGCGGTTTATATTGCAGCAAAGGCTCTCAACTGTTCGAGGATTCTCGATTTTAGATTCCAAGTAGGGAATCAATCAGTGAGCGTTTAAGAGCATATAGACAATCTTTCCAATCGGTAGGCCATCGCTAGGATGGAATTTCGTTTTAATTTAACTTAACCTGTGGTGGGAAGGGTGCATGGTGTAAAGAAGGTTGAAAAATTAATTATTTCACAGTCATTAGGCTCCTTTATTGCCCTCATTTAATTTACGTTAAAAAATCAGGAATTTCATATCATCTAATAATGAATGAAAAATTTTATTTTTAAAAGCGTAAGGAGCGCTTTTTTCTAAGGATGCTTGCCGTTTCTGGATGACTCGTCGGGCAAATTTTGCCAGGGATTCATTCGGCAATAGCGCTAAGTTGCAATCGTTATCATCTGGATTTACCTGGATTTTTTGAAAGAAAAATTTATTTCTGCCGAGGGTGGAATTCTACCATCGGCTCATAAATGAGAACAACGACTCACTGAGCTATTCTAATCCCGAAGGTGATTACGGCTGTTTCAACTGATATTTGTGAATGTAACAAACCAAAAAATAATCTCAGCTATTTAAAGCATAAAGAAATGTATAGTTTAGAATAGCGAATTGATGTCAAAATTGATTTTCACGAGATTTTAGTCTGTGCATTTATGTTGCTGCCAGGCGTTTATCAAGGAGGATTTTATTCTTTGAGTATTCAGAATAATTGGATGCCCAAAAATCTAACAATTTCTATATGAGATATGGAACAGCAAATCGCGAATTTTTTAAAATTAAAATTTTAAAATTTTTTAAAATTAAAATTATGTTCCAAAATTTTTCATTAAAAAAATTATTTCTATCATGCAATATTGTAGATAAGCGATATGCCAGAAATTTGCTGAAAACTGCAAGAATTTTTTGAGAACGGAACATAAAAAAACAAAAATTTTTGAAAAAATCATCCAAACTAATCATATTTTACAATGCAGTTTGGTGCTTTTATGCTGTGACCTTTGGTGAACATAAGATTTATGACAATAAAAATGGTGTAGTTGCCGGTGAAAAGGATCAAATGTAGAGGACGATGGAGTAGCTGACCTTCCCGACTAATGATAAATGGCATTGAGAAGTTATCCTGGTAATATGGACCAGGTAATATGTTGTTTTGCTGGTGAATATGGCCATAAGATGGTAAAAGTTTTTGTAATTCTTTAAGAAAAAATCGCAGTTTTATTATTTTCCTATTACGAAATTAATCTCCTTTCTTTCGCCAAATGCGTTCTTATTCATTTCTCATGTATTTTTCATGGATCCGTTATTCATATTGATTTTTACTTTTGCCGATATTTGAAAATATATCAAAAATGTGTTTGCCAGATTATTGCTGTGTTTATTTATTTGACTTGGGTATTTTATTCAAATAGATTTAATGTTTCTCAAATTATATGGGAAAATTAGTTGAAGAAATCATAGAATTTTCGCTAAACAACAGTCTTACTCGCATTCGATATGACTTATTTCACTCCATCCAATTTGCGTTAGATTATTAGGTTAAAGCGAGTCGAGTGGTGGTTGAGTGTAGAAAGTGAGTGGCAGTTCAAGCAGCACGGCTCGGTCTTCTTTCTCGACGTGAACAAAGTGAAATATACGTGAAGCTGGAGATGCGTCCGAGGAAAGCACGGATATTCAATATCACCAGAATATTCAGTGGAGCCAGCCGAATCGAAATTTGATTAGTGCCATCAGGAAAGAAATTCGAATGAATTACACCGTTTGCGATTTTAAATGCGTTAGCGAGACAGTAAGGAAGGTGATGAGTGGCTTTTGAGTTTGATGTTTCCATGCGACTCAAACTTTTGACTTGAAACCTGGTGAAAATTTTTAGTTTATTGTAGTTCTAAATATTTAATTTTTCACTGACTCAGGTTATACTTATTTTTTAAAAATTTTTCAGCTTTTTTTCTTTCCTTTTGAGTCATTCTATTTGGAAAGTTTTTATATATTAAAATCGATAAATGGATAAACTATGGTCGATTGATGTATTGCTTACACTAATAACAATTCATGCATAAACGAAAATAAACTGAATTCAAATTCGATTGGTACTTGGGACCAACCTTCTCTTCCCAGGCGGCTCTCTGGTGCCATCCTAATAGTCAGTGAAAACAAAATAAGAATAGTGAATGCTGCGGAAAAGAAAAATAAGTAATTAAATTTATATATGTGAATTATTGTTTCTCTTTTTACGATTATGTTTTTGATTATTTCTTTTTCCCTCAAATTCTATTACGGAAAGAGAGAAGCAAAATTTTATTTTTCTGCACCTATTCACTGAAATTCTTAAAAGCAATTTAGTTGGCCATCCACAAATCGTTGGCCAATTTTTATTGATTTCGAGCGTGTTTTTTCTATTTGAGTAAGTTGCTAACAGCAATTTTATATTCCTTCCTTGCGCAATCGATGAACAATCGTAGCCGAGCAGCCAAGCAAGCAATCTGGCTCGCCTCTCACCTTACTCACCTCTTCAATATTAATACTGCATAAATTTCTGATTATTTTTATTAACTTCATTATTTTTCAGTAGTTTATTTAAATATTTCAATTTCATCGTTGTTGTTGCGAAATCTTCTTTGAGAATTGCGAAGATTTTCAATAAATCAAACATCAACAAATAGTAAATGGCGCCGAATCGCCAAACTTTTTACCCCTAATTTTCCAAAATTCAATGCTAAAAAAACTAATTGGTCCTTAAAACTTTAAAGCTTTCAATTCACTTTATGGTAAATGATTATTTTATTTATAATATACTTTTTTTGAATAATAAAAATGATCGAATTATCACTGATAATGCTTTCATTTCTAATGAATATCTACGGTAAAAAAATTGAGATTTGAGAATATTCTCAAACCTTATAAACGGCGATTGTTGGCTCTGGCAGTTGAGCAAAATTAACATTACTATTAAGTCAGAAATATGAGCTATTTAAATTGGCGTAGAAGATGAGAAGTAACAAGAGAAGTGAGGAGCTCAATATTGGCAAAATTTTTCCGTATGCCCATTTTCTCGCACATGTGACGCCAGTTCATTGACTTTTCTGCCGGGCTTTCGTTGTGTTTTTCAAGGTTTTTCAAAATAATGTCCTTATTTCAACCCTTAATTCAACAGTCTTAAGCCTCATAAGACTGCTGAGTAGGCTTTGTGCAGTTATTAATCTCAGCCATTCACGGGATTAATGTTAATGCATATTAATTTCGCAAATGATATACGACAGTTTATCGCTGCAGTTTGCTTGTGCGACATTTGAATTTGTTAGCCTTTTGAAAAAAAGGCCAGTTTTGAAAATTTCTGTTTTATTTAAAGTATTCTCAAAAATTTTTGAAGTAAATAATCGATGAGTGAAAGTTGGGGTAAGCGAGTTATTTTAGTCTTTTTTAAAATTATTTTTAGCTAATTTAATCTTTATTTAATTATTTTTAAATTATTTTTAGCCTAGTAAAAATGTTGATTAAAACAATGGCTTATGTGATGTGCCGTATTTCAAAAATTTCTCCATTACTACAAATGCTTTTAAAAGGGATATCCAACCTTTTGCTTTCGCTGGGCTGAGGAAGGATTGCTTTAGACCACACATAAGCTAGTTAAGTGTAGAAGAAATAAGAAAAACCATTTTTTCTTAAATTTTTCGGCATAGAATTGAAAGAAAGAAAAAAAGGAAAAAATGGAGTTCATTTGTTCATTGAAAATGAAATCGCAAATATACGAACACGAAACTTTTTTTTAGGAGTGTTCATAGTTTTTCCGGAAATCTTCATTTCAAATTCCTAATACATTAAAACGAAAAACGAGGTTTTCGCGCAGATTGGCGCAGATTATATGAGCGGTCAACTAAATATGTTACTGTGATATTTTCATCTATAAATTCTGGCGATATTTTCCTTATGATTCCATAAATGACTTTTCATTTCGCAATCATAAAATTTGTTTAGCATTTTATCCACCTTATTTCAGAAAAATGTTCTATCTCTGTAAATAGCATCAGTGGTGAGTAACTGACTCAGTGCCAAAATAACTGGCATCGAGAATCGCCGATGCTGAAGTTCTCTGTTCTCGATAAGAGTAAGGGTTCCAGAACAAGCCTGTGGAATGAGTCTAAACAGTAATGGTAAGCGCTCTTAAGAAAAAAATCAGCATCCTATATTTTTGAGGAATTCCCAGAATCCCTTTCTATGGTTACTTTATTTCTTAGCTACACCTAGCTGAAAGTACTTCTTGTGCCCTTTGCCTACAACTAAGGATCCAACTATTTTTCTCCAACTCTCCAATTTTCCAAATTTAGATGGATAAAGGATCAGGAATATGAACCATCGAATCATTCATGGGCATTATCCAATTCTAGAAATGCTGCATTTATCAAATCCATTACTTTAAAAAGCAGTTGCCGTTGCTTTCATCAAGTGCACTGAAAAAGATCGACTGGTCAATTCCAACTAGGGCATATCTTTCAATCTTATGGTTGAAAAATTTTTTTAAATCCTTATTTTCTTTCTTATTATGAAAAGAAAATCGAATGTATTCGATCAACTCAGCGTTATTTCTTTATTTATTTATGCTTTTGTTCACTTTCTGTTTATTATTAATATGTGAGAAAAGGTTATCGGAAGGATTATAAACTGAATAATAATTACTAATTCTCGCATATTGTTCCGTATTAATTGGTCCCTAGCTAAATAAATAGTTACTTTATCCTTTGATCACTTCACTCACACTTGTAATATCTTAGTGTTTAAGAGAAAGATGGTCGAGTGGACTGTCGCTTTAACTTTAGTTCACTCAAGTCAAGCCATCATAAATCGATTCCTCTGTTTTTTAGAGAGTAAACTTGTCACTTAAAGTGAAATATGGGAGTATTCATCTATACTTTTTCTTAATATCTGATCAGAATTGACTGAGGATAAGTATGAAACTTTGTGCATCCGGTATCTTTGCTGACAACTTTCTATTTTCCATCACTCGCATCATTTTCATACCTTTTCAGTTCTCTTATCTGGTGGAAATATTCTTTCATAATAGCATTTTAATCTCTTAAATATATGGAACTGAGAAATGCCGCATACTGCTCTACTTCATATTCTAAACTTGTAGCAGATTTAGCAATAAAAGGAATTTTAGGAGATTTTGGGGGAAATTAAAATTTTCGAATTATTTTTATATATTTTGATATTTTTAATATGTTTCGAATTTTAAGTTAAAAAATTGTGAATATAGAAGAATTTTTTATTTAATGCAAAGATAGAATTATTTTTTGTCACTACTTGATGTGATTTTATTATTTGTGATAATGTTTAGAAGCAATCAAATTTGTGAAACTGAAAATCTCTGAGGACAAATGAATTTAGACGAAAAATTCATCTTAAAATTTTTTCAAATTGAACAGCCTTTAAACTTGCAACTTCCACTAAAGGCTTATGAGGTTAAATAATGAATAAGTACAGAAAAGAGACTTTACTTTATATTTTAGCTATATGCAGCCATATCATTAACATATCAATCAATGTACGTTGCTCCTAAGCTATTTCTTTTTCATGAATATGGTCCGTACTAGGTTTATTATAAGTGTTATTCTCCAAATGCAATGAATTTCTATGTTGTTTGTTTAAATGGACAGCGCTCGCAAGAGTTCGTTTGTGTACATTTTCCCCTTGTCTTTCCATTTTTCTATCGTAGCATGGTTTCCTATCCAATAATTGATCATGCCACCCTCATTCTCTTTTTGTATTATTTCATTTGTATTATTTTTGACCAGCGATTTTCTCTCTCATCTAAAGATTTCTATATTCCTCCGTGCCGCAGCATTATTCCCTATTCCCTCACCAAGAAATTGAAGTTCATTTTATCGGTTCCGCATCTAGAAGCTTATAATCATCTTTATATTCGATCCTACGGACCCTTCAATTACCATCATCAGCAAGTTAACTAAAAAGTGTTCTCGTCATTAATAGATATGTTTTAATGTTTTAAACAATTATTGGTATTGCCATTAATTATATTATTACTTTTATTATATTAGTTTTTATTGTTTTTTTTTTTTCATCTCCATTTGGCTTTAAATTATTAATTGCACTTTTTTATGGCCGTTGTTGCAACTTTAAATTTATTATGGAGTTTATTATTTAAATTTGCGTAATAAATTTATTTATTAAGTGAACGTAATTTTATATTTTTCCTACCAGTAAAAAAAATTAATGTATATCTGTCAGGAAGCATCTCATTTTCTTTTTTACTTGCTGAATTATTTCGTTATTATATAAATGTTAAAATATTGATGGCCTATTCACTATCCAGTGTTGACCTGAAATAATTGATGTTTAGAAAATTAATATTTAGCCATAACAGTCGTAATTTCAAAACATTTACATAAATACAATAAATAATAATGATAGTATTAACTATGAAAACAAATAGTTTGCTTCATTTTTTTACACGAATGGTGAAACTTTATCGAGGCATCGATAAACTTGCTTAATATTTGTTAGTATGCAGAACAAAATTCGTGATAAATATGAAAAATAATAACATTAACATTAATATATTGTATATACATATATATATATATATATATTAAAATAAATTTTTATAATAAATTTTCATAATTGATTCTTATAGTTAGTTAATATTTGTATGCCGAAGGAGTAAAGCTATCCAAAAATCCGGGCGATGCTGGGGACTCACCTGTACTTTTATAGCCAAGGGACTTCCTATTTTTGTCTAGCATATTTGTCTAGTGCAATATAAAATAGCTATATGCATAATAGTTATATGCACAACTTGTTAAATTTATTATTTTTTATGCTTTACTACGCCTAAAATAACTGGTATGAAATGCAACAACATGGGTTCGGTTCGAATCGCAACCAAGCCTTCCTATTTTTTCGGTAGGATCCTTTGGTAAGACCCTCTAAAAAACTTACCTTTCTACCTCAAATATGAGATTATTAAATATTAGAGTCATGCCGGTTCGTTGTTGCTCGGTTGAGAAATCGTGTTGTTTGGTAGTAAGTGGGCTACTGCGCCAGGTGTTATGGGCACTATCGCGCTAAAAAGGTTACCAAATATGGACAAGACAAGATAATCTGGAATTGATGGAATGCTGTTGTAACAATAATCGGGAAGTCTAGTGAAAAAGATTTTATGAAAAGTATGAAGGAATCGTGAACGGAAAAAAGGCCCACTTGCACATTAATTGAGAAATAACTAGTGGTTCAATGCTTGAACATAAGGAAAAGAAAGCCTCTTTCTCAACTGGAGCACTACATCGCAGACGTAAAAGAGAAGATAAATGCACGCGCGACGAACTGGGAAGCTGGAAATTAGCTTCCAACATCTCCATTGTAAAGGAGAGCAGATGACAAGATGCAAAAAATCATGAATAAATTGCCTATAATTAACCATTGAGACCGAACTCAGCGGTTCAATAAAGTACAAGCAGATAATAATAACATAAAGATCCTCGCAATAATTCCTATTGCCACTATAAAAGAAATCAATAAATTGGTGCGCCCCACACCCATAATTTTGGAAATACTGTGACATAAAATCAAGAATATCTCCCGTGGAAAAGGAGGCTGAAAAATAAACTCAGAGCACAATGTAGAATTAGCTAATTGAGAGGGTCAGAACTTAGAATTACGGAAGATAAATACCCTCTCCAAGAAGTCATCCAAGATTTTCTCAACTGAAAACAATATGATAACAACAGAGCCACCAACAGCAAACACTATGCTAGATGAAAATATTCATAAGGGAGATTCATAACAATGCAAAGTGGCTGCAAAACCTGGATAGCAGCTTCCCAGGAATCAGTTGCCATCACAGTTGCTCACTGAAAACTTCGACAACAGCGACTGAAAATTGAAAACTTGGACTTGGACAACACATGCACCTCTTACGATCCATATCTACTAGCTGAAAAAGCTAAATGGTTCATTAGCGCCTAACGAACAAAAATGAAACAGCTGCTTGTGACAGGCTCCCACTCAGACTGATTCACACATAAACTGATAAAGGAAAGGCAATATTGATCATGAAAGACCTTCATAAGGAATAATATCGGCCAATAATATGCCTGTCCAATATGGAAAAGTACAAAATAATAATTACCAAGCTTCACCAGAGGTTCCAAGCACCAGATGTTCATAGATAAAGCAATAACTCGAAACTCAAGGTCTTGATGGGCCAATTTGTGTACAGCTTAGGTTTAGGAGAGCCAATGACTCAGTGCTCCATATATGGATTTGTGAATGTCTACCTCTGTATAAATTTAATATGATCGTTCATTGAAAACTCAGTCGGACTGGAAAACGACACGTGAACTCAAAAGTGGCTGTCAAATGCAATATATAATCCTCTATTGTTCTGCATAATTCCAAACTTTCTCAGTCACGAGAAATGGATATGGATAAATTTAAAATCAGAACTACCATTAGCCATCTCTACTTGGATGATATCAAGTTATATATTAAAAATGAACGAGACATTAACTCTCTTATCCATCTAACGGATCTGCAGCGAGGACACTGGAATGTTATTCGGCTTAGAGAAGTGTATCCGAATTGTAGTAGAGAGGACAAGTAATGACTTATGAGGTGGACATGCCATCAAGATACATAGCAGACTTACAGATTAGCTATAAGTATTCTCAATATCCCACAGTCACATGGCAATCACGATGAGCAGGCAAAGAAGACCGCATCATCTAAGTATCAAGGAATAAGACAAATTGGCTCAGTGGGAAAAACATAGGAAAATATGGAGATTCCTTACAATATGCAAAATTTCCACGCCAAGTCTAACATTATACACTAGTCGGAAAAAAGGCGAGTAAGGCTTGGTGAATGTGAATGAAAAAGTGTGAAAGTTTTGAACGAAACCCGAAACATTCAGAAACACATCGGCAAGATGGCACTAACATATGAATTTCTGAGAGAATGTCTGAGCATCTAAAGACAATGAAAAAGATCAAGCAGAGGAAGCACCACGGCAAAGACCTTCCGTGGAATATACCAACAACCAGTAGATGACATTGAGAAATATACTAATGGCTGGTCTAATAGGCATTGATCATAGCATCAAGGGGAGTACAGTACTAAGAAGCAGATCCATGGTATATTCCATGTAGGAAGTAGGGCCCTACCAGACAGAACTCATAGTGTAGATGGTACAAAAACAGTCCAACATATAGATGCAAGCAGGAACAGTATATACTGAAAGGCATAACCAGGTAGCTGCCATTGTCTACGAGAATATCTGCTGAATATATAGCTTAGACCATCCCAAGACTAGATAGGAGATTCCTCAGAAAATCGTGGAGCATAATAAAGTCAAAGAACCTGTGGTTTCTCCATCCAGATAGACAAATAAGCATTGGTTAATCAAGCAGCTATCGTGGCAGTAATAAGAACTAAAAATTAGCACTGGCCAAATGATAAGAGATAGATGAAAGGAATATGAGAAGATTAGTATTTTCTTTGCAAATTCTTCGCATTAATTTCTATCGTTATTTTACTACTTTTTCTTTTTTTCATATCATTCTCTTTACCGTATTTCTCAGATTTTTTTAACGCATAAAAATTGCACTATCGAAAATTTTTTCGAATTAAGCTAACGAGAGAAGCATCGATAAAAATAGATTTGGTAAGTACCTAAGCAAGTAGAAAATCTCCCATTAGAGTCAATGTTGGCGACATTTTGTTGACATTTTATCATGCATGATTGATGATCATTTATAAACAAAGAAAGCAGTGAAATATCGTTCTAAAGAAAAATTGCAAACTATATTTAAAAGATTGACATCCACATTTTTAAATTTTCTTCTTTTTGATTCATTCCCAATATAAAGTCTCTTTGAATTAAGCTCAGTAAAATTTGAAGTCTCAGTAAAATTTGATTGAATTTTTGTTTTTTTGCATTTAAAAACATAGATAATTTAATTACATGGATAATTTAATTTAATATATAATTTCTTTAATAATTTGATTTCGAAAAAATGAATATTTTTTGTCTAATAAATCCGATTAAATCAAATATTTTATGAGATTTAAATAAGAGTTTAAAAATAATTAGCTAAAATAAGATATTCATCATTCATGGTCTAATTGCATTCATTTCTAATTTGGCTCACTCCACTAGCTATTATACTAAGTATAATTATAAGTATAAGTATAATATAAGATTTCTCAGTGGAGGCTCATTTGAAGAACAGATCTGAGTCTCACTTTTAATGGTCAGTTTATTTTCGTCGAGGAACAGGGATCCAATCCATGATGCTTGGTTTTAGTCTAAGCAAACATAAGACTCGACGGCTTTTCTTCCTTATAGTAATATATTAAATACGGTAAGATTAATCTATTAATTATTAATAAAACGTTGTTAAATTAAGTCAAATCGGTTTTTTTCGAATCTATCCTATTGTAATTAATTGCCGATTTAATTTTAATTCTATCAGTTTTATTTATCAAATTACTAATTGATTAATATTAGATGTATTACAGTGGATATGGCGTTTGCAGCACGGTCAATTCACAACATATTCATCAATTACCTGTTATTATTTAATCATTCATTATTATCAGCCTTATGAATTGTAAGCTAGTGGTGAATTTTCTTTTCGAGTTAAATAAAAAATATTTCCAACCATTTCATAAAAATTCTTAGTCTAATTAGTTGCCACTTAAAAGATTTCATAAGGTATGCAAGCAAATAGGGAATGGGTCTTTAGACATTAATTCATCATTGAACTGCAGTTAGCTTTTTGAATTTATTTCCTATCATGTTTCCTCTCATTTTTTAATCAAAGAGGGTCAATTCCCATCGAGAGATAGGGATCAAATCCATTTACCAAAAATTTATATAGCAACTTCCTAGAATTTTTTTTATTTCTTTTTTTCTCCTTAATAAGATTAGTTCCTGGTTGTTAATACGGGTAGCAGTTTCTGGGAAGGAATCATTTGGCGATAGAAATATAAATGGATCTCCTGTAGAAACAAGAGCCGAGCCGTTGCTCTCCAAGCCTTATAATCCACTTATCCACTATTCACGGCATATCCATTCCACTAACTGCTCAAACAGAACCGAGTATGGGTATGAATTCTTTGCTTTTCTCTTTCCTTGAAATTCATTCATCTCTCAGGTTTTAATTTTTTTGCAATAGGGTTTTTGATTTCGCTTGCTGAAAATATTATGTGATTTTATGGATACGATTTTATGGAATTGCAGAAAATTCATCATCTTTTTAGTTCTAAAATTTTTCAGATTCTTTGATGTGGTCAAAAAGTGAGTATATTTGCTCGACGATGGGCTTCTATCTTTTTTTTCCTTGAAATGGCGAAAATTCATTATTTCATTAGAATTTGTTTGCCTTCTGATCCAAATTTTTATTCTTTTTAGTGACAACTTTCTTTTTTTTTAATAACGCTTATTATATACCATTAATAAACTGCAAATAATTTATTTGATTTTGGTTGATGAAATTTGATTTTGAAATTTTATCCATTTTTTCATCTTGTACACCCAAATTTAAACATAATTATAATTATGTTTAATTATTAAATTATAATTATTATTAATTATTAATTTATTAAATTATAATTATTAAACCAAAGATTTAGAAAATTTAATTTTTTTGGTGCTTTTTTAAAAAATGGAAATTAAATGATTGGTGGACATAACGAAAAATTTATTGTGACGTGCTTGTGAAATCGCCTGTGTTTTATTTGCAGATAGAATGCTCAAACGTGGGATCATAGGAGGAAACGAATGAAAAAGGAATTTGCTCGTTGAATGAGAATTGAAGAAATTGATTGAGTATGGATTATTCAGAAAATTTATTCCTATATTCATATATTGCGAATATCAAAATGCAAATAGGTCCATGACCTTTGACATAAGCCTTTAATTAATCAAGCGAATTTTTCAAAAATTTCCTTTTTGTATTTTTAATTTATTAATTATAGAATTATTCGTTTGAAAAGTCATTAATTATCAAATTGTTGAGCCTCATTTTTTATAAATTTTAAATTTTTATAAATTTTAATTAAGTTCTTATGAATTTCACTCTTAAATATTGCTCCGTTATTACCATGTTTATCAAATCAAGAAAGAAACTGCTTCGTCGCTAGATTCTCAGAAGTTGTTTCAGAAATAGTTCTGCCTTTATTACTTCAATACAATAATGTTTCAGTTAAATGTTGCATTTTTTCATAATCTCCTCCAGTTTATTTCCTTTCCATTTTCTACTAGGAACAAAAAGTGGCCTACCGGAAATAAAAAATCTGGAATTCATGCAGTTTTCATGAAAGTTTCAAATAAATAAAGTGGTGAGACGACAATTTTTTATAAGCAACAAACACTTTAGTCATAACATGCCACAAATATTTGTCAAATACTCTTTCAACTTACGACAATCACTTATGATAAAAAAAGGAATACGGGTGAATTCATCATAGTAATTCACTTTTATATAAACTCTTGGTAATAAATAACAAAAAGAATTATTTTTGGAAGTAGATACTAATTTTAAATATAATAGCCATTAAAAAAGTGCATGATGACGCTTGTCTTCAATCATAGCGATTGCCAAAAAAATTTATGATAGAATTGTTTTAAAAAATAGCTGAGAAGTGCGAAGGAATTTCATCGCCAAAATAATTTCGAAGATTTTAAGATCTTTCTATCATAAATTTTCGGTGAGGTTAGTATTACAATAAGAATTAAGGATGTAAATAAAATAAAGTATCGCAAAAAATCTAACCTAACTCTTGCGACGATTTTGACCCCTTCGGATTAACTAACTTATTCATATGCATATGCTGAAAATTTATTCACTTATGCTGCGTTGAAATCTCATTAGTTGCTATTCAGCTAAAGCAGTGAATCTGTGGTGTGCAAATGTTCGTTTTACGCTGTCATATTCTTCATAAATTCTTCTTTACTTTTTTATATTCTCGTTTTCATCTTAAACAACTTTATCTTCTTATTATATGTCAAGCAAATGTTTTTAGATAATCAATCTATTCCGAGCTTTTTGCCGTCTGGATAAATTTTTATATCTAATGACCTCAGCTAATGCCTGCCTATTCGATTATAAACTAATCAAACCATTTAATTTTATCTTTCTTTTCAATTTCTTTAGATTCCGTATGAATTTTCCAGAAAGGTTTTAAAAAACCTTTAAAATAAGTCCATGGACCTTGATTTTTTCTTCCTACCAATTAAATTTTATGTTTTTATTTGCTTTTATTAAAAAGCCAATCATTGCTATCGAACTATTGCTGCCTTTAAATATAATACGATTTATTCACTCATCCATAATGAACATCTGACTTGTCTGCAAATCCCCATCATGCACTTAATATTCATTTATACACCTGTCTTGATTTATTCATCGCATTTCTCGATTTTTGCCCGAGTCGTATTTTAGTTTTAATTTTAAAAAAATTTAAGCAAATTTAATTTAAGCAAAATTAATTATAATTTAATTAATTATAATAAAAAAATTAAGCAATTAATTTAAGCAAAATTAATTATAATTTAATTAATTATAATAAAAAAATTTAAAAAAAATAAAAATTTAAACTTGAAAATAAAAATTTTCTTCCTTAAAATTTCTTTCTTTGATCTTTATGATAAATATGATACTTGAAATGATGACTGGTAACTTATTCGAAACATTATTATGTATTTTTATGTATTTGTTGAATTGGTCAGCAATTTTACAATTGAATTTAGTTGCAATGTCGCTGTTCGTACTGTTATTAATAGCAAACTAAGGATGCTTAAATAACCTGGTATTTGATTCTTTTTTTAATGTCTTACAATTGCAAATCTATCAGAACAATGGCTAAGGTTATTTAATTAACCCATCTGTCGAAGATATTATTATTATTCTCCATTTTCTTTCTCAATTAATAAATTAAACAATTAATCTGCCACTTGATTCTTTTTTATAATTAGATATATTATAATTTTGTTCATGAATTTCTCAGAAAATAGAGAAAAAAAAACTAAAAACTGTGGGAAGGAAGAAAATAAACTTAGGTAATTATTTCATTGAACTATTAAAATATATAAATCGTCTCAATCAGCTGTTCGGTATGATGAAGCATTTTGAATTTTATCTTCTTTATTTTGCTGTCTGAAGAAAAAAATCATTTAAAATATTCGAAAAATTTTACAAGTTGCGAAAAATTAGATTTTTTACATTCTTTTATGAAAATTTATTCGGTTTTTTTATGACTACGAAATAAGGTAAGTGAAGTGAAATAAGTGAAAAAAATAAAAATTTTTTATTCAAGAAATTCACTATATCTTATCCACTATATCTACTATTATATCATTGCAATAAGAAATTGGCCATTGAGACATTAAAGCGGCAGTAATAGCCGAGGGGCAATGAATATTTAGACTGTCGCGTTGAGAGCAAGTCAAGCGATAATTTACATTTGCTGGACCCATCAACACCTCCATCATCAAGTGACTCGTTCACAAAAATTTCTGATCCCACTAAGCCATCAAAACAAGCCAAAACAAAAATAATGAGCGTTATTAACCTCTTCTTTTTTATATTCCATGATAATGGAATGGATGATGGTAATTTCATATGTATTAAGAAGTGAAAAATTGGCAAAAAGAAGTGAAATTGGTTTTGGAATTATCGGTTGCGCGCTTCTTTTAATGTTTGTTATTTTCCGCTATTTTTGTGGAATTTTCACGAAGTTTTATAGGATGAATAAGGTCATTTAAATGTGACTATTAAATATGGAAAGAAGCAGGCGCTTGCATTTGTTATACTGGAAAAATGAAATCGAAATATTTGTTTTGTTTTTGAGAAATTTTTTTCTTTTTTTTTCTGCTTTCATAGTAATTTATTGTTTATTTAGTTGCTTTCTTTCATTCTCAGTTGTTTTCCTTGAAGAATATCTTTTCTCTTTTCTCGAAGCAAGAAAAAACAGGATGAAAAAACCAATCCATTTCTTCTCACCACTTTTGGCGATTTTCCCCTTGTTTTATTTCGATTCTTTTTTTTACAAATTTTCACATTTCCTATCGATTCGCTCTGTAATTCTTTTTCTTGATTTTTGCTTATCCATAGTTTTCACCTCCGAACACACTAAAGGAATTATTTGATTCTGGGGTATAAGCAGGAGACACTTTTCTCATGAAGATTTTTAACATTTATGAAATTCTAAGAAATGAAATCTATTGAAATCAATTTTTTTAACTAAATTTAACCACAGATAAAGTGATAAATATGTTCAATTAATATAGAGTGCTCAAATAAAAAAAAAGAAAGCCATTGAAAAACTGATTAATCAATTGATAAATAAATCCAATGCGATTAATTATAAGGCTTTGTTAGTGAGCTTTTTAAGTAGGCGAGATTCTGGAATGTTAGGACTGATCAAATCTCGCAGACTACAAATCAATCATAAGATTCAAGAAAAAGTAGTGAAATTATCCTTATTTTGGCGAGCCGGCAAAATCTTATACGAGTAATTTATTTCATATTGATTTGAATAAGTATATATATTCGCAGTGGAAGTTAAATTATCGCTTGTTTCAAGTTTTGTTTATTCAAATCACATTTTTTATTCTTCCTTGTCGAATTTTCTGAAATTCTCTTTTTTATTTGATTTCTGCTATCTCCTTAAATAAATCTGAAATTATTATGAAATTTGGTTTTGGTTTGTTTTGTTGCTAATCGCTTTTATGATATTGCTTTTAAACCAGACAACATATTTTTATATCTTTTAACTACATCAGTTAAATCTTCTATAGCAGTACAGAAATTATTTAAAGATCCAGCAGTTTTCGAAACAGGCACTTTGCTATTTTTCGATCTTAATTCTCTGTTTTCGGCTCAGCAGATTCTTGCTATGATATAAGTGATAATTCAGGTAAATATTTTTCCGATTAATGCAATAATTGTGTATTTTATAACAATTTGATCCAATTTACTGAAATTGTTGCTGAAAAGATAAGTATGTATCCTTCGTCGAAGTAAAGTAATTTCACATAATTATAAATTAATCTCGATATGGAATTAATTAATAACTAGATTAATTAGCAAAGGCCTTTTTGAGAAGCATCCTTCCATATATGTTTACCATTCACTTATAATAAAACACAAGAATCTGAGAATTCATTTAATATCATTTCATATGAAAAATTGCATTTCAATGCGCAGATTGCATTTTTTTTAAAAAGTACTCACCATTACTGGTCAAATTCGCTTCACTGGCTTGTCGCATTGGGTAATATGCCAGAGAATCCCTTGGTAATACAGGTGATTCGCCAGCATCAACCGGATTTTTGTAGAGGTTTATTTCCGCGAAGAATCGAACCTCAGCATCAGCGCTTCTAATTGAGCAACAACCCACTGAGCCATTCTATCCCCATATTACATATTATTACTTATGGAAATCCCATATTCCAATTACCATGCTAACTGTGAAAACTATATTGAAAATTTCTGGTTTGGATGTTTGGAATTCGTCTAAAATCTCTCAATTTACGATAACCTGAAAAGATTGAAACTTTCTCAACTTATGGTCAGATTAAAACTTAATTCCTTAGCTTATTATTTGTACCATATTTAGATAATCGACAATGGTACAATTAATTTTTCGTTGACTCGTAGATTATTTTTAAATCGTTCCACGAGACGATAATTTTTGATGAACTGTGCGATTAGAAAAAGATCAACGTAGCAATTCGCTGTCAAACTAAATAAATCAAATTTAATAAGTTGTGCATTTAAAGCCTAATCGATTTTAATGGCCAGTCCCTAAAAATCCTTTCACCATCTACTTTGCCATTTTCCAAAAAAAGGTCTAAAACCGTTAAAAATTTATCAATGAAAAAAAAGAGGGCTTATTTAATTGGATCGTTAAATTTTTGCTATTGAAAAAAAGTTGAAATTATTTTAATTTTTTGAGAATGTTGATTTTTGTATTTTCTGGAGCAGTCATGCCATATATATGTTCTGCTATACTGCGATTTAAGCTGTTTCGAATTTAAAAAATTTTCTTTGTATATATACATATTGTAGAATATTTTTTATTTTTTTTCCTTTTTAAATTTTTCTTTTTCTTTTCTTTTTGAATTTTATTTTTCATCTTTCTTTATTTTTTTTTTATTTTTGATTTTATTTTTGACAAAAGTAAACCTGTCAATCAAAAATTTAAGTGGTGGGTAGGGAACCAGCTGTAATTACATCCCGAGTGACTCTATGGTGAAAGGGACTCTATATTAGTTCTTGGTGCATATAATACCTCTAGCTCGGTTATGCGTGCGACAAATATGCAATCCGAGCGTAGTCAAACGACCTTAATGCTTGAAAGTATGC
>UYYG01001163.1:791230-801410 GCA_900625125.1 Dracunculus medinensis
CGAACTGATTAAGCATAACGAAAATTTAGATGATGAATTTTCACAAAAAATTGTAAACAGCCCATTTATAATAATTTAATCGTATGATAAAGAAGTAGAACTTTATCATCAAGTAAATCGCAATCTTTGGTTAAAAAACTATTTTCTTGATGAAAATGGATGAGTAAGCGGTGGACGGCGATAAGTGAATAAGTAGTTAATACTCAATACTCAATGTGTCCGGTTAGGCTGGCTTTACTGGCTATTAGCATGGCAAAAAAGGGAATTAGCAAAAAAGGGAGTTGATGATACGAATATGGCCCCACTCGAATTTTTAATGGCAGTTCATTCTTATCGGAGGCAACACGCGCATCCTGACGCTGGAATAGCGACAACCACTTTGCTATCTTGTCTTTGGTGGCAATAGAAATGAAGATGGTGGTAGAGGAAGGAGAGTGTATATAAATTATTAACATTATGCACAGTTTGAATTAGCTTTCGGTAGGCATAAAAATAAATTATTGTGATGGAAGTGAAGCTAAGTTAAGATTTGATTTTTGATTTCTTTTTTCACCGAAGATTCCAGTAATTTCAAATTTCTTATTTCATATTTCATATTTCTATTTTTTCTAGTTTCTAATCTTTTATTCCATAGTTTTATTAATATTTTATTTGAAATATATATTTATATTCGCGACATTAGAAATTTGTTGTTTATTGATAATCCGTTAACTCTTATTAAATACTTTGTATTGATATCATAATTTGTAATTATAATTTTATAATTATAATTAATTATTCCATCGTTTACAATTTTTCACTAATAAAGAAATGAGATGGAAAAAAAAATCCAAAATTATGGAAAACTGGTACAAATAATATCTCATTTTCAATCTCTTCGTTCCACGATCTTAACTTGATTTTTTCCCGCAATTAAAAGTTTTTATTTTGAAAATCGTTTCTGCATCAAGTTATTTTATATACTCTCAGAAAACTGCGAAAGTAAAAAATGTTGATTTTTACCAACAAGAAAGCAATCGCATTCCCGTAATCTATCTTTTTTTAAATCTTATTGTGCTATGCTTCGGTTTAAGTTTAAGTCTAGAAGAAAAAATTTCTTAACCATTTCTACTTTAATTTTGGCTTACTCCACTGTCTATTGAGGTGAAACCACTTAGCCAAGGAATTACTTGAAAACAAAAAAATAATAATTCAATATTGCTCCATTATTCACTGAAGCACCCAATTTCTTAAATAATAATTTTCTTCAGGCTCAACAATCCTCTCTTTCGTTATTAAATGAAATTTCCTTAATTAATCAGATCCGAAAAAATGAATTAAAAATAATTTGACCTAAATGAAAATGAATTTAAACGAATTTGTAATTCAAAATAGCTAAAAATTCTTAGAATTTACTATTAAAAGAATTTTATTAAATTTTTTTGAATTCATTAAATTCAAACTAAAATAAAGCCGTAGCGTGGAACTTCAGAACGCTTATGGGCGTTGCAAACCAAGCGATTGCTATCCACATTCTTTTTAAATATCGCGTGCGCCTGCTTGTTTAAAGTTCGTCTTTCTCATGTCGGCTCTCGTCAATTACTAAACCTATCTCCGAGAAGTACTGGCTGCTGATTTATTGGAGTTTTGGATAATTCGGAGCGAAATGGCTTCCCCATACATACAAACCTGTGCTTACGCCGATAAAATGCTTAGATAAATCTGATCATCTTCTCTGGTTACGCCATTGTATTTCATGACTTGTCAGAGCTGCTCTATCATTCGAATCAGAAACAGCGGTAAAGTTAATGAAGCAGATGAAATATGCTTGAAACGATCTCTATTACCCTGTAAAACACAGTAGTTTGCTGGTTGCAATCACATGGCTCTAAATGCAATCCAGTCATATTCGTGATATTGTATGATCCGCCTTAGATAAATTCAGATTCAAAGAAGGAATCATCAGGAGGAATGGTCTTTGATGGTCTTAACGGTTTCCGTCCTTATTTTGGATCATTTCTCTGACCATTTCTTAGGCACCAATTGCTTTTCGAAGTAGGCGGAATAATTTTTGATTATCGCCTACTTGAACTGCTGTTTTGTCTTCATATTCAAGGCAGCAATCAATTAATGATTTCAGTAATTGTCGCATGGAATTTAGAATTCTCATTTTCTATTCTTTACATTTGCTAATTTTTCAACCTGGTTATTGCAATTTTTTTACTTAGTAATTCCTTCTCTTTGCAATGCATTTGCCTTTTTTTTCCATAAATTATGAAAAATTTGTAAGTTAATACTTGAAATTCGAAAAATTTTACTGATGTTACTTTTTTTGTGATCTCTCATATTAAATAATTCATAGAAATAATTTACAAATGCTTATTATTTTAATTAGCATTCTATAGATGTTAATGTATCTTCTGCAAGAGCTAAACAATATTCAGGTTATATTTTTTATTTGATTACTAGCGAAACCTGAACATAAAAGGAAATCTTTCCATTATTTTGAATAATCGTTGTTGTCTAGAACAATCACGAAATAAACACGAAATCTCGAACTTCCTTTTTGTGACTGAACCGTATTAATTGTCCGCGATGAATGAAATTTAAAAATATAATTAAAAATAAAAATAATTAAAAATAACTTAAAAAATACTTTATTAATTTTTTACTTGTTAACTTATGGATGCATGAATATGGCTTTTTATTTTATTTAAAATATTCCTTAATTTGAGAAATTGAAAATTAGGTTCGCTAAATTTGATTGGCCTTTTATGCCCCTTTCTTCGATTTATTTTGCTTTTTTTCCGGTATATTTTATTTTTTCATTTACGATATAATTTTTTCCAGGCCAATGCTATTGTTGCATTCGTTTCAAAGTGCATGAGCAATCGATTTTGAGTAACGTGCGCAAAAATGCTTTTCTCGGCATACTTAAGGATGAAGCTTTTTCTGCCAATATGCTTTCTATTCAATTCACTACCTGCCAGTCAACAAGTATGATTTATCGATGCGCATTTTCTTCATTTTTTCATAAAATTTTAAAATTCATTAAAAAACTTTATTTTTATTTTTTAAGAATTTTAAAATTCTGTTTTTTCATTAAAAAACAGAATAAACAAAAAATGAGCCAACACGTAATGATGTTGGATAAAAATAAGAAATTCAATTAAATACAATCAGGAAGGGGATCGTAGTTTTCACCTAAAGATTTGAATTGTTTTTTTTCGCTGGTTGCGTTTTATGCATGGAATATTCCCCCATGGCATTTCTTTCTTTTTTCAATGATTAAATTAACTTTGAACCAGATCATCATTTCTGAATGAATTTATTAGATTTATTACTACTCATCTGGAGACATATCCATCTTATATGCTTAACCTGACTGCTTTGAGTTTGTTGGTTAAAATTTTTCAATAATTTTTCAATATTTCATCCACCATTGAAATTATATTTATTATTGGTTTTAAATTTTGTTACAGGATTTTTATTTTCTTATATGGCAAATTTCCATTCCTCTTTTTCAGTCTTGTGATTATATTACTCTTGTAAAATGTTTCATAAATATTCTTGACGAATGGGCTTGGACACTGTATGAATTGAAGGATAACGTTGTGACAATTAATGAAGGACAATGTGAACATCTTCGACAGCTCGATCAGTGCATAAACGTACACCTTTAATTTCTCTCAAACATATCTCTTTCCTAATCGAATTTTTATAATTTTCATTATTCTTCAACTTCTCACTTCAGTTTCACTCATTTCGCATAATTGTTTGGTCATCAATATTTTTTTATCAATAGTTGAAGTTTATTTAGCTGTGAAATTCTTTGCCAAGGAAAACATAATGTTTCGAAATACTAAATCATTAAATTCAAATTAGTGGACAAAAACGTCAAATGTAGTACTTAACAGATCGACTTGACTTAAAATAATCCTTCTTCATTGAAGTTTTTTTCGTTCATACTTAATATTTTCCTTCTATCGCTTGTAATTTGTTCTGTGAAGCGTATTGAAATCCTATAAAACTCAATTAGGCAACAGATCTCATCATTTTATTCAATTATCGCTAATTTATATCCATATTATTACAAACTGGTGAACTAATGAATTTTATCGATTATATATATATATATATATATATTTTACATAATTCATTACAAAATTCTAAAAATTTATAGAAAATTTACCGGTGAAGGCGCAGTTGGTATGGCTATGCCAGAACCAATTGTGTTACAAAAATTCCATAAATTTTATTATTTAGTTAAAAGATTTAAAAATTCGAGGTGCGAAGTTGTCGGTTGTTTTCGAGGTTTTTTATTGATTTAGCTTCGCCTTGACAGTTTTTTGTTTAGAAAGATTTCCATAAATTAGTTTGAAGTTTGCATTTAACAGCAGGAAAATTTGTGAATGAAGTCAAAGAATCGTAATGATTAGGCAAATATAAAAATGTTTTTGAAAATTTGAATTTCGAAAATTTTAGAATTAACGGCTTTTTTGGCTTAATTAACCAATCATGGATTATTTGGTGATCTTTAATCAAGGAAGTAAAAAATTTTCAAATTTATAAGTGATTTTTCCAATTCATCTGAAACTAATAATAGAAAGTATTCTTTAGCATTTCTCGTTAGGCTCACTCAACTGGTTATTTAAGTTTCGCTAAAGAGTCCTGGGAATAGAATTATGCAAAATATGCTTGATCCTTGAAATGGTAACCTATGCAATACATCACTCGAACACTTTGCTGTCGATAAGCACGGAGGTAGATAGTAGAGAACTTATGATTTTAAATCAATAATTAAATTAATTCAAATAATTAATTTATATCGTATTTTCTTTTATTTTTTTAGACACCAATTAGGTTCACCCACATTACTCGATTTACGATTAAAATGATAAAATTTCCATATTAAATTGATTCGTTGTTTCGAGAAAATTATTGAAAATTTACATTTATTTTTATTTTTGCTTTCTCTTTTTATCGAATTTAAAACTGATTAAGTTTTTTCTAGGATTCTGGGCCGAATAAACATGAATGTGACCATAATGAAATTATCGCCGCATCGAATACGGTCAGTGATCTACTGACACATCGTAAGAATTCAGGAAGCTTTTTGAAAAGTTATTATCTTCTAACATATGCTTGTTCACAGGTTTCTATAGTTTTCTCTCATTTCAAATGAATTTTCCGAAATTTTTATATTTTTATATTTTTACAAATATAAATGTTTTATTACTAATGAGCCTACAGAAATGACAAAAAAAAAATTTTTTATAAAAAATATGTTTTTGAGAAAGTTTTAAAAGGAGTGATAAAATATATAAAAAAATATTCATTATTGATAAGTCATCAATGGCTGGTGATGCTAGCGATATATTTCTATTGTCAAGGGTCTCCCTGGCATGTAGTCAGAGAAGCCAGGGAGCGGGGATGGAGGGAGGATGAGCGTAATGGTGAATGCTCCTAAAAAAAATGTTAATAGAGTATAGCAGGTTTCTATGATAATGGAAATTGGAATTTAAGGAAATATTTGGGAGCACAATCAGTTCAATCAAGAGGTTATAATTTATAATAATGTCCAAGATGTAAAAGAAATTACAAAAAATAAAACTATATTAAGAAATGTGAAGAAGTGGGAGGATAAATAATACCAACTGGGTTTTCTAAAATATAATATGGTTTAAACATGGTAAAAACGCAGTAAAAAAGTATAACAGGGACTTTGGACTCTAAAGGAAGTTAATGGATAGTGGAGTAGCAAGAGGTTTTAAGTTTTTTTAGACTTTCAAAAATATATGACGAGATATATTTTTTCTTAGGAGGGTCAAAATCTTCTGAAAGAACATCGTGAATGTCTCGCAGAAGAGCGTATTGGCGAAATGACTTTAAGCGCTGGTACCTACCTTTCTGAAAAATTCCTCGAGCATCCTGATGATCAGGTATTTATGGATCAGTTTTTTAATTATTTTAGTTTTTCAATTATTCAGTTTTCAGTTTACAAAATCAGTTTTTCAATTATTTGCTTTCAGCCCTCACTGATCTCATTATTGCTTTCCATTCATATTAATGAATTAAATTAAATTAATCTAAATTCTCATTCTATATGTTCTACTTTTTTAGCATCACCTGTACTTCTATCACCAAGGGACTCTCTTACTTGTCCAGTGCGACAAGCCAGCGGAGTGGGTTTAACCAGAAATGATGAGGACTCTTAAAAAAAAAATTTTATGATGAAGAAAGTTATTTTTGCACTTAATATTTTGGAAGATGATGGAAAATTGGTAAAAGTTGGTAAATTTGACTTAAAAGCTGTGAAAGATTCCAAATTTCTCTTAGCGCTAGCCAGAGAAATTAATGGTTAAACACGCATCATTTCTGATAAGGCTCACTGCGCTGTTAGAAATTCTTGAATCGTTTGGTGATGGAAGTCCAAGTACCAGTAGGTGGCCATTGCCTGTATTTTTTGATGTCGATTTATTCCTATCGAATGCAGGAATCGAATTACTGGCTCTGAATAAAAAAATCTAAGCCATTAACCACTTAGCTATCCTACATCACGAGAAAATTTATTTGAAGTAAAGTTGGATCATAGTTTTTAAAATTCTTAATTTCAGGTGTGCGATGAAGTGAACGGCAAATTACAAGAATATATAAGTGCAATGAAAGGGATCTGTCATTCGGAAAGTGCGCAAATGATTATGTGCAAAAGTCTAACAAATATGTTCAAGGTGAACTTAATGTTCAACTTCTTTTCTCAGATAAATTTATCCTTGATGAATGCAGTAATTTTAAGGGTCTTCACGCCGATAAATTGCATAATTGCCATTTCGAATGCAATATCGCTCAAAGGGACGATGATATGGAAGATGAAGAAGACGATGAATCTGAGGAAGGTGAAATTCACGAACAAACTAAGAACGTTGTTCCAGAAAGTGGATCGTTAAATAAGGCTTCAATTTTAAGGCATTTCGATTATTCGAGCCTAACCAGTTTTATGACCCTAATATTCGCCTTGCTATTACTTTTTTAAGAGTTGAAAAGAGGGTTCACGCTTTTCTCTGAAGTTTTTCATGATTTTTTAAATACTTTGTTTTTTTAAAATCTTCTACTCGTTTATTCTTCATGTTGTGAACGAACTATTTTTTAACTTCGATATATTTAATATCATTAAAAGAAATTACAGTAAGTAAATAAAAAAAGTTAATATTATATTAGAAAGTGCCGAATTGGCTGCTATTTGTATTTTATCCATAAAGCATTGTACAAGATTTATTTTATTGAAGAATTTTATTTTAATTGCCAAATTCCAAATTGTTTAGCAGTTCATCTTGATTTGTAACGATCGTCAAAAATTTCTTATTTTAGCTGTCTGTCTTCTTTGATTCCATTATCACTTCCATAATATATTAATTGATTTTATGAGATTCTTTTGTTTCTTTTTGGCTTATTTTATGTATAGAGAAATGTCCTTAATATGTTGGCATAGATTTTCAGAAATAGCTTCGTACGAATGATCGATAAATAACATATTAGATAGGCAAGGAGCTGCTTATCGTTCTATGGTACCCATTTCTGATTAGGCCTGCTGCATTGATTGTGCTGAAAAATCTTTTCTGAGGAGTCACATAGTGATAGAAGTAGAAGTCGATCGCTAGCACTGCCCAGAAATGACACGTGTACTCTTATTAGGGTCCGAACCCTGACGATCGTGACTATGTTCCAAGCTGTAAACCAATATCTCGGACAATTTCATAGTTATCCAATTTAGGCACCACGATTTTGTATTCCAAGTTATTCGTAAATCACTTGTTCGCTTCGTTTCTAACCAGTCTTGATCATTTAATTAGTCTTATCATTTAATTAGTCTTAATTGTTGTCGAAAAATTTCATATTTAACGATATATAAAAAAATGGATAACTTGAAGTAATGTAACTTGCACCTATTATTGACTGAATTAATCTTCGTTTACTTGATAACACTGCCTCTTCTCATCTTCTTTTTCTATACATTTTGTGCGTGCTTTGATTACAGGTACTTTTATGTCAAAAAATAATTCAGCAATAGGTTGTTGTCTGAAAAAAAACGAACTGATTAAGCATAACGAAAATTTAGATGATGAATTTTCACAAAAAATTGTAAACAGCCCATTTATAATAATTTAATCGTATGATAAAGAAGTAGAACTTTATCATCAAGTAAATCGCAATCTTTGGTTAAAAAACTATTTTCTTGATGAAAATGGATGAGTAAGCGGTGGACGGCGATAAGTGAATAAGTAGTTAATACTCAATACTCAATGTGTCCGGTTAGGCTGGCTTTACTGGCTATTAGCATGGCAAAAAAGGGAATTAGCAAAAAAGGGAGTTGATGATACGAATATGGCCCCACTCGAATTTTTAATGGCAGTTCATTCTTATCGGAGGCAACACGCGCATCCTGACGCTGGAATAGCGACAACCACTTTGCTATCTTGTCTTTGGTGGCAATAGAAATGAAGATGGTGGTAGAGGAAGGAGAGTGTATATAAATTATTAACATTATGCACAGTTTGAATTAGCTTTCGGTAGGCATAAAAATAAATTATTGTGATGGAAGTGAAGCTAAGTTAAGATTTGATTTTTGATTTCTTTTTTCACCGAAGATTCCAGTAATTTCAAATTTCTTATTTCATATTTCATATTTCTATTTTTTCTAGTTTCTAATCTTTTATTCCATAGTTTTATTAATATTTTATTTGAAATATATATTTATATTCGCGACATTAGAAATTTGTTGTTTATTGATAATCCGTTAACTCTTATTAAATACTTTGTATTGATATCATAATTTGTAATTATAATTTTATAATTATAATTAATTATTCCATCGTTTACAATTTTTCACTAATAAAGAAATGAGATGGAAAAAAAAATCCAAAATTATGGAAAACTGGTACAAATAATATCTCATTTTCAATCTCTTCGTTCCACGATCTTAACTTGATTTTTTCCCGCAATTAAAAGTTTTTATTTTGAAAATCGTTTCTGCATCAAGTTATTTTATATACTCTCAGAAAACTGCGAAAGTAAAAAATGTTGATTTTTACCAACAAGAAAGCAATCGCATTCCCGTAATCTATCTTTTTTTAAATCTTATTGTGCTATGCTTCGGTTTAAGTTTAAGTCTAGAAGAAAAAATTTCTTAACCATTTCTACTTTAATTTTGGCTTACTCCACTGTCTATTGAGGTGAAACCACTTAGCCAAGGAATTACTTGAAAACAAAAAAATAATAATTCAATATTGCTCCATTATTCACTGAAGCACCCAATTTCTTAAATAATAATTTTCTTCAGGCTCAACAATCCTCTCTTTCGTTATTAAATGAAATTTCCTTAATTAATCAGATCCGAAAAAATGAATTAAAAATAATTTGACCTAAATGAAAATGAATTTAAACGAATTTGTAATTCAAAATAGCTAAAAATTCTTAGAATTTACTATTAAAAGAATTTTATTAAATTTTTTTGAATTCATTAAATTCAAACTAAAATAAAGCCGTAGCGTGGAACTTCAGAACGCTTATGGGCGTTGCAAACCAAGCGATTGCTATCCACATTCTTTTTAAATATCGCGTGCGCCTGCTTGTTTAAAGTTCGTCTTTCTCATGTCGGCTCTCGTCAATTACTAAACCTATCTCCGAGAAGTACTGGCTGCTGATTTATTGGAGTTTTGGATAATTCGGAGCGAAATGGCTTCCCCATACATACAAACCTGTGCTTACGCCGATAAAATGCTTAGATAAATCTGATCATCTTCTCTGGTTACGCCATTGTATTTCATGACTTGTCAGAGCTGCTCTATCATTCGAATCAGAAACAGCGGTAAAGTTAATGAAGCAGATGAAATATGCTTGAAACGATCTCTATTACCCTGTAAAACACAGTAGTTTGCTGGTTGCAATCACATGGCTCTAAATGCAATCCAGTCATATTCGTGATATTGTATGATCCGCCTTAGATAAATTCAGATTCAAAGAAGGAATCATCAGGAGGAATGGTCTTTGATGGTCTTAACGGTTTCCGTCCTTATTTTGGATCATTTCTCTGACCATTTCTTAGGCACCAATTGCTTTTCGAAGTAGGCGGAATAATTTTTGATTATCGCCTACTTGAACTGCTGTTTTGTCTTCATATTCAAGGCAGCAATCAATTAATGAT